>PYSP01000052.1:16011-163024 GCA_003049395.1 Pseudohalonectria lignicola | reverse complement strand
GAGGAGGGGAGGAGGGGAGGAGGGGAGGAGGGGAGCAAGGGTGAAGAGGCGGCATATGAACAGGGCTAATTAAGCATGCCGACCGACTGCACGGTTATGGCATGGCATGGCATGGCATAAGTATCTGTGGATGGTGTGTCTCGATATCCGTACAGGTGCATGGACTCTGCCAACGCTATGGTTGCATAGCCTCTCGCTGGGAGACATGGAACCGTTCGTGGTTAAACGGGCCCGTACTTGGAGACCAATGGGCCGTTTTGGGGAAACGGTGCTAGGTTACGAAGACAAAAAGTGAATTAGAAATGAAGGCAAAACGCCATTCACCTTCCGCCATCCACAATCCAACCCTCCATTCTGTTTGACAGCCAGCCAGCCATCCGTCCCGCCGTCCAATTGGAGACTTCTGGAGTATCTTCACCGAGCCTCTTATGCCATTCAATCACCAAGCTGAGATCGCTAGGCGGAATATTATTGGTCGGCCAGAGCAGGAAGAAAGAAAAGCTTATCTTTGCACACTCCCTCTCTAAGATATCTACTACCTTCCCGCCAGCCAACCTAGCCGAAACTCAAAAGGAGTGAGGTATTGCTGGCGGATTCAGCCTGGGCTGGCAGTGGCAGTGGGCTCGCAGGAGTGGACTGCTTTCCGATTTGCCCCTCTCTTCCCATGATCCATGCCCCATGTTGTCGTTTTGGCACCAAGCGAGTGAACCCCGGGGAAGTGCCAGAATGGAGAAGGTACAAAGATGGAAGGAACAGGCGAAACTGAAGGGGATGAAGCCGTGATGAGGATTACTAGTCACGTACCTAACCTAGGTACCTACCTAGGTTGGTAGGTAGATATTGCTGGCAAAAAAAAGACCGCCGAAAAGTCTCAAAGCCCGGTCGACGCAGCCCAGTCCCCGATATCAAGGGATTGGAGACTCGGATCCCCTACCGTACCGCAGTAGTAGTACGTGTGATGTTTGCAGCCAAAGATGCGCTAGCTCACCTGGTGCGACTGGCCAGGATCAGCCTCGATGAGGAATTCCCCCGCAATTCTTCTCAACTTCCGCATCCCCTCCCATTGCGGGGCAATTCAGATAGATGCTAGACTTCCAGCTTCACAGACCGTGCAGTCAGCCAGGGGGCCAACATGTTCCCTGTCGGACCCGTCGAGAAAATCTGTAGAGCAGCAGATCATTCCGGAGCCACTTGGGACCCATCTGGAGAGGATTGTCGTACATGTACGGATTAGATGGGGTGGATTGAACCATTTCGAAGGCATCTCAAAGGCATCTCGAAATGGTAACATGCTAGCTAGCACCTCTCGACGTGCTTGTCCCCCTGATCGCTGGTTTTGGGTTGCAAGTTTGTCAACCGACGTTGGCCGACCGTGGCTGGCCGACCGTGGCCCCGGCTCTTCCTTCGCTGCCTTCTCGGCCTTTGTCCTTGTGCGCGATGACATATGTGATCCACTCCAGGGGTGGTGGCATCACGATGAGAAGAAAGGTGACGGGTGGCAGGCGAGGCAGGTCAACAAAAACGATTGACAGCACAACCTGTGTCACAAGCCCCAAACCTTCCTCTATACTACTCGCTCATTCCTCAAACCTGGGTAAATGTCCGCGGAGATGTGAAATTCCAATAGAGATTTAGAATCCCACCCGGCGAGACCGTTGAGTTCACGATGCCAGTCTCGCCGCCATTTGGGAGTTTTTGTTAGCTGATTTGTACGTAATTCGAACCCAGTGGTGTAAGGAAGCGGCCTGGGCGTTCCCATCCCCGGGCCCTGCCAGGTTCTCTCCTGAACACTGAACACGCAGAAAAGAAGGCATCGGTTTTGGGGTTTGTGCAACTTTCGTTTTCGTCTACATTACCTAGCTATCATGGTTTCTTTCTCCGCGCAGATACCTACATGGTAGATGCACGAGGGGCAATATGCGGTGTCGTGATGAGGAGGCATCCCGAGTTCAAACCTGACCGGACCTTGGGGCTGCTCCAAGGATGGAGTAAAAGATTCCTATTGGGCCAACACCACGCAGGCCGTCCTTTACCTACCGAGAGTCTACGGTCAGGTACGGATACGTGCGGGCGTGCCTAACAGGAAAAAACACCCCCTTAAGGATGGAGGACGGCGCCGACCCAAGACAACGGGCCGGATCGCCAATCGGTAGCCCATGAATGATTCATTGTCGGGGGCGGATGGCGTATGGTATTGCAGATGTATTTCGTCACCTTTGCACCCTCTTCAGCCCCATGCTAGGCTCACTAGTCCCCAGGATGCAATTCTTTGGCGTGGGGGTTGAGCCGGAGGCTTCGAGCAGAGGAGGTCAACTTCTATGCGAAGCATCTGTACGGAGTAGCTGGCTCGACCATTTCGACAGACCACAGCCACATAGGTTGTCTCTTCTCTTTTTCTTCTTCTGGGCCGACTGTACCCAGACATGCCAGACATGTCAGACAAAGTCGGAAAGGGAGGGCAGCATGCATGAGAAGCTGGGCGCAAACGTTTCTCAGCGACCGGCTACCAATGTATTCAGATCAGCCGCTGATTGGCTCTGGTGGTATGCAGGTCTGCAGGAGCCGTGATGATCACTGATATGACCTGAGAGCTTAAAATGGTATCAAAGTTCACCTCTATGTGAGCTGGTTCTTGTTTTGTTCTTTTCAGCCTCCTCCACTGATAGGACCGCAAGATGCCACGGCCTTGTCAGCCACGCAAATTGCTGCAGCGACTCCCCTCCCCTCACTGGGTAGGGATACCGTTTGAATGCATTTACATAGTGATTGCATCATCTTATAATCGGAATCCTCCATGAGGCGGCAAGAAAAATGCTCCATATGAAACCCCTCCAGATCTGATCTCGCGGGTGTCGGCTTATCAGTCGAGGAGACAGAGGGCAGAGTTGATTTTTATCGCAAACCACTACATCAACCCCTCGCACTTGCGACCCGAGTACGGCTCAAGGCAGCAAAGAAGGCAACGTCGGTGACAAAAGGAGAAGTTCCCAACAAAAGAACAAGCTGGATTCGTACAGTATTTGGGTGGAAAATTCACTCTCACGTTTTAGCTTCCTCTCTCCTTTAGCTTCTTTGCAAACAGCACTCCGCCGTATAGGATACATGTTTGCTTCGAGGCTGACACGGTTTGGGACAAGTTGACGGTGTGTGGAAAAACTTTACCTAATCTGCTGCCCGAGGTCGGTAGATGGTCAAAAAGTTGCGGTACTGCCGAGCCAGTGGGCTCCAGCTATTGAGCAATCTATTACTATTTAAATTTCAGTGTAGGAATGGGATGGGATAATGAAACATGAGTTGATTGGCTTCAGCAAAGATGCGGTGTCAGAAAATTCAAGGTCAGCAGACTGAAATCGAACGGTGGTTTTGTGTTGAGGGGCCATCTAAAGAAGTACCATTCGGAGTCAAGAAGCCATGCGAGATACCGTGGTGGGCTCGTACGGTTGGCTGATCTCGACAATGCATTTTCCCGTTATCTCCCTTCGCAAGCCATCTGGGTGTGTTGTAGGCTTGTGCTGCCGTACGGTACTAGGTACGGTTGAGTGTGATGTCTTATGGTGTCACCTTATCCGAAGACGGGCAATTTGTGACTTCCATGTATGTGAGATAATCCGTATAGCACTTGCCAAGCCTGGGTACCTAATGGTGTAACTCTCAATCTGCCTGCCGAGCAGCAGGGGCAGGCAGGCCACTGACAAGCAGAGAAGCATTGAATGCTCGGCAGGAACACAACCTAGGCAGTCGTAGACTCATATGCGGCGTGCATCAGTCGGTCTTCAAATCATCGATGTCCCATTTTCCCCTTACAATTCAGTGTATGAGCAAGATGGGGAAGGCTGATCAGCCCTGAGGTTAACACAGCCTCTGACTCGGTCTGGCCGCCTCCGTCTATGATTGAGATTGTAATTACATTGTCTACTACTAACCTGCAACCTGAACGTTACCTTTTCAGCCGAACCGTCTCATTACGTTCACCCGGCCGAGCTCCAAACATCAAGAAAAGAGACAGGCGAACCACCACATCTCTTGTAGGTAGGTAGGTAGGTCTTTGGTGAACGTGAGCCCACCGCCACACCGTGTAGTGACGGGGTTGTTCAAATTGTAACACTCAAGGATCCATAGACCGCTCCCATCGGTGCTGGCGCAGCTCGGTGGAAGCCGTCCATAGAGGTTATCACCTAGCACGAGAAGCTCTGCGTCAACCTGATTGGCCCCTATCTCCTCACACCTGAATATTTTCAGCACGGATTTGCCACCTTCGGCATTACCTACCCCTTACCCACTGAACGACATTTAACTCTGTAAACCTACTGGTAAGGACGAAGACGTTTGCGTATCTGATACCTACGAATTCAGCCTAGCAAGAATAGGTAGCGTCGACGTGGTCCCCGATTTGAGTTGCGTGGAAGCTAAAGTACGTAATTGGAGAAAGAAGCCGACGGAGCTGGCCTGGTCTGAAGGACCCGACTGAAGTAAGGCACGCACGTTCCGCCTTCTAATCTCTGCCCAGACCTCTCCCCCGGGCCCTTCCAGCAAGGCCAAGGCAACTGCTCAATGTGCTCATCCTCCTAGTTAGACCCCCGATCATTATCTTCCTCCTCACAGAGTACCTGCACATACTGATCTATTCATCTAACCATCCTTTGGGGCGAACACGCACACACATTGATTGGACAATTTGACGCTCCTCCTTCACTCCCTTCCTCCGTTCACACCATCATTGTAGCCACATCTCAGCATGGAGCCCGCCCTGCGGCCTTTTATTAGTCACTGGTTCGACGACTAGGCTCACACTTCACCAACACCCAAGCGCATCCCAACTTCCCAAGCTGACCAGCGTTTTGGCCCAACGGCTTGTCTTATCCGAATATATACATAATATCCAGCTGGTGCCTTTTCCATCCCTTCCTGTCCCTCCTGCCTCTGCGCGCTTCCTTTTCTCTCCTTTTCCATGTGTCGTCATGGTGTGTCGCCTTCCGTTATCGCATCCAGATTTCCCCGGATCCATCCCTATCCCCAATTCCCCATCCAATCCCCTGCCCCGGGACTAATAAACTCGCACTATCGCCAGTTTGCGATCACTGGGCACCGCCACCACCACTTACACCACCCGGAACCAAACCCGAACTGCCTGACTCCAGGAGCTCCTCCATCTTCCTACCGCCCTACGACAGTAACGCCCCTCTTCTAAATTCTCCATCTCGGCTCCCCATGACTTGCCGTTGTTCTACGTCGTGGACCTAGGCATCCCGTGATTCTACCTATCGCGTGCACGGGTCCTAAGCGGCAGGCAGAGAGGCAATATCTAAGTGTACCCTCTCCAGCAACTATCTATACTTTGTACGTACTGAGCGTTCTCCTCTCCGCCCTGGCCTGACGACCTTCCTTGCTACCTTCCGACCTACCGAGGTACGGATAGCTGATGCTGCCTCCTACCTAGCTACCTAGGTAGGTACATACCCAGGTACCTGTACCTGCCTCACTACCTACAAAACCTATCTACTACACCGATCTTCTTCTTACTACGTAACCTCGCTGCTGTTGTTATCCCGCCGGACTATCTGTCTGCTTAACTCTTTCTAAGCTTCCTACGATACTACATGCCCTTCCGAGTGCGGAATATTTGTTAGCAAGTGCGCCCTACTATGCAGAAGATTCCGTCCACCGTTCTGACTACCCATGTCCGCTCCGTCTCCCCCAAAACTCCATCAAGTGTAACCATCCCCAATGACTCCGTTTTCCTTTTTAGCGGTCCCCGGCCGGTCAAGTTTGCACCTGCCCCGCAATCTCGAAAGAGCTGGACCCCACTAACTGATAAAGAATTTTAGGCTCGGTCTTGGCCATTAAGGTTCACCACAAGCTCCCTGCACTTAGACCTAAGGTACCTAGAGGACTTGGACCCGCGCCGGACCGGGGAATTTCTCGTTTACAACAGCAGAGCGATCGCGGCTTCACTTGAGAGCACCTACACAGTACTGAACCTCTCAAGATAGAGACTGGAGGCACCTAGACTTTGTTGAACGTCCTCAACGTGCTGCTTTTTTGCATGCACGCTGTGTGAGACCACAACCCTTCTTGTAAGACGCAAGACGACTTTTTGTTGGCCAACGTTGCACCAACCAGCCCGACCGTTGAGAGCAGACCTGAGCACTGGGCTCGATCCATCTATGTCTCCTGTGTCGGCGCCTTATCGATCGACTGCATAACGGGACGTATCGGGTAACCCGCGTCTGCGCCTGACTGCCTGACTCCCATCTTCGACGAGAACATTTTCAAAAAGCAAATAGGAAGGGAAGAGGGGGAAAAGGAAGAAGAAAACCGAAACCCAAAAGTAAAAGGCCTTTTTTTTCGGGTTTGCCTTTTTGTGCCCTGGCTAAGTGACTGGGAAACCCGAGCAGATCAGAGAGCTAAGAAGGGCGGATAACGGAAGTAGAAGATTGGGATTGGCAGGAGGATACTGAGGAGGAAATCTGCCCAAGGGGAGCACCTAGGAAAGGGAACCCAGAAGAAGAGGGCAGCGCAAAGAGAAACGGATAATAAGAAAAGGGCCGCAGCGTCCGGAGAACCAGTGAAAGGAGCGGAGGACCAACAGTCAGAGTTCGATTCAGATCGCGCACCAATATTTTTTTCCTCCCCGGGCTCGGATTGGCCTCCTGAGTTCCCTCCCAGGCGAACAGTCGGTCCCATCTGCCAGTCGAGATGCACACTGATCTTGCCATCCGGTCAGCGGTTCCGATCCCGACCACAAACACGACGACTGCCTCCTCGACGACAACGACGACGACGACAACAACAACCACAACAACCACAACAACAACCACAAAAAGCATTGCCGTCTCAATAAACGGCAGACGCGGCAACCACTGCCAACAGCCACAGCAGCAGCAACGACAAGAACAACAACAACAACAACAACCACAACAGCCACAACAACCACAACCACAGGGCGACCATCAGCGGCGACACAAGCACAAGCTCTCCTCGTACACAGAAGGCTCTCCCCTGACGGCACAGTCTCGCAACAACTCGCTAACCTTCCGGCCGGCCAAGAGGCAGATGGCGACCCCGGACCAGACGATCGCCGTGATCAACGCAAGCGGGCGGCAGACGGCGTCGCTGATCCGGTACTGCACGGCGGTGGGCTTCAAGGTGCGGGCGCAGCTGCGGAACCTGCACGGGGTGATCGCGACCGAGGTGTGCACCAACCCGTCGGTCACGGTCCTGGTGGGCGAGCTGTACACTCGACAGCCGTCGGCCAGCAAGTCGGACGTGTCGACCGAGGGGCCTATCAGCGGGATAGGGGTGAACCGGCCCCTGATATCGGAGCTCTTCCGGGGCTGCCAGCTGGCCTTCATCAACACCACGTTCTATGGGGACGAGGTGGCTATTGGCAAGGCCATCGCCAACGAGGCCAAGCAGGCCGGGGTGAGCCACTACGTGTACTCGTCCATGCCGGACCACGCGGCCTATGACAGCTCGTGGCCCTCCCTGCCGCTCTACTCGCCCAAGCACAAAGTTGAGGAGTACGTGCGCCAGATCGGGCTCGAGGCCACCTTCGTCTACGCCGGCATCTACAACAACAACTTCACCTCGCTCCCTTACCCGCTCTTCTGCATGGAGCTGCAGCCGGACGGCTCCTTCGTCTGGCAGGCCCCCTTCCACCCGGACGTGAAGCTCCCCTGGGTCGACGCCGAGCACGACTTCGGCACCGCAATCCTGACCATCTTCAAGGAGGGGCCCGGCCGGTGGGGCAAAGGTAGGCGGGTGCCCATCGCCTTCGAGATGCTCACCCCGCGCGAGGCCTGCCGCAAGTTCTCCAAGGGCGTCGGCCGGCCCGTGCGCTATGCCCGCGGGCCCATCAAGGTGGAGGTCAAGATCCCCGAGGGCTACCGGGTGCAGCTCGACATGGTGGAGCAGCTGTACTCGCTGGGCAAGGACGACCCGGCCAGGCAGCCCCCCTACTTCGGCGACCGCGAGCTCGAGGCGCAGTGCCCGGATGTGTCGCTCGAGCTGTGGGGAGGGCCGCGCCTGCTGGAGGAGTACGCCAGGGAGGAGTTCATCATCGAGGAGCAGGCCAACGGGCTGAGGTGGATGCTGGAGGACCCCAAGGCGACGACGAACGGCCACGGCCACGGTCATGCTCATAGCCACGGCCACAGCCACGGTGCTGCTGCTGCTGCTGCTGCTGCTGAGGGTGACGGGAGCGAGGTGAGGCAGCCCGCCGATGAGGAGGAGGATGTTGGCAGTAGCGGCGAGGAGGATGATGACGACAACGAGGAGGGCCTCGTCATGAGGGGGCCCAAGCGACTCGAGGAGAAGTGGCTGGCCTGAAGCTTTTCTCCCTGGCCCTGCGGACTCCACACCTGTATAGTCGGAACCCTTTCCCAGGCCTTCATTCCCTCCTTCAGCTCCCCGCCATCCTCTCCTTGGCACACCGCCGCAGTCTTCGGCAACCCACCGCGCCCTGACAAGTCAGCGAGTATTCATGCCAGTTCGAATACAGTAAGAGGCAAAACGCAAAACAACCCCAAAAAAAGAGAAATAAAACAGCATAGCTTCGGCGTCCGATGGCTGGTTGTGGGGCAGAACGTGTTCGCTGGAGGCGCGTTGTCAGGCCGGCGATCGAGGCGCATCACCTCAGTCTCCGAACCAGGACTCCCCCCCTTTTTCCATTTGCTGGACGCATCCTCCTTCATGAGCGTTCCGTATCTTGTTTTTTTATTATCATTTTCCTCTTCCAACTCTAGGAATCTTCGGACATGTTCGGCGGAGTTCTGATCTCGAAGGGGTCGAGGGCAGGCAGCCTGCAGAAATCAACCCAGCGCAAAAAAGGAGGTGGGTCGGTTTTTTGTGTGTAGTTTCCAGAGTCCCCAATAATTCATGTCTACTCGGAGAAATATGGGAACGAATGAAGAAAAACGAAGAAAAGCATTTGAATTCCATGTAAATCCATATTAGCAAGGCCGCAATTGAACGATCTTCATTCGGGTAAGACATGGGATATCTCTTCGGAAAGAGGTATATTTTCTTCTTCTTTTTCTTTTTTCTGCAATGAATGGACGGTACTACTATAACAGCATCTCCGCGGCGTTCCCTGGTCAGATGCGCGTGAGAGATTTTTATGCGATGCAACTGCACTGCTGATGCAAGGACCTTGAGACCACCCATCATCTGCCAAGGGGTTGCACGGCGATCTTTGGTGGCGTCGGTATCCCGTAGCATCGTCGGGAGTCGCCGTCTCTCAAAGTCCTGGCTGGGTAGATAGACAGATCTGTATCGCTTGGGACACTGGACATACCCTGTTGATGAGGCCGATGATGACCACTAATACCTACAAGATTGCTCCGCGACTTCAACTTTCGTGCCAGATATGCCAGAAATGCTAGACCATGAGAGAAAAGCCTTTAATTTTGGGTATCATCTATCCTTGGGAATAAATCCTCTCAACACTTGACTGCCTATTGGTGATGGGGACATGTGTGCCCTCAACGAGCATGTGCTTCTCGGGGAGCTCTGATACAAGGAAGTAATGGACCTCTGCCGAGCCTAGCGAATCTAGCTGCATCCCTTTGCACCAACTGATATCACACCTGCATCTCCTTGATCGATCGTGCCACTACAATTTGCAACTCTCAAGTCAGATGCTTGATTCCCCAGAGCCGATCTTTGAGCCGCACATCTGCTAGCCGTGGCGGGCTGCCGGGAGCCCCTCCCTTGGCCGATTCGGCAAGGGAGCCTGCGTGCATTTGTGTGCATGGCTCGGAGCATCGCCGGATGCCCTCCACATATCCCGTGGTCATCCTCATCCTCATCCTCATCCTCATGAGTTGGGCGCACCGGCCAGGCCTTCAATCACGTATTTGCCCCTCGCGACGCTGAGCAGCGGGACGCCAGGTATCTTCCGCACCCTCCTCTTCAGTTCCCTGGTAAGCAGAGAAGGAAACAAGAGTGTCAGTAAAACGTTCGCTCTCGAGCTGGCCAGCACGAGCACTAGGGAAGGAGGATGAACACCTGCAACTTACCTATCATTGGTAGCCATCAAATAGACGCGATTCTTGACGACCCGATCAACGAGGCAGTCATCCGCGTAGACCTTGTGGTCGCACCTGAGCCTCTCCCACCTCTCGTCCCGCGCGATTCTCAGGGCGATCCTGTACTTGGGCCCCAGCTTCTCCAGCTCGGCCATGACGCAGTCGGTGATGATTGGCCGGGCAGAGGCGTAGAGGCAGTCCATCAGGCCCTCGAGGAGCTCGATCTTGGCGCCCACGGTGTGCGTGATGAAGGACGTGTCGACGAGGACGTTGTACGGCGGCGTCAGGGCCGTGTTGTGCGCGAAGAAGAGGGCCGACGACACCTGCGGGATGTTGCGCACCACCTCGCCGCCGCCGGCCGCCGCCGTGGCGCCCTGCTTGTCGGCGTCGTCCTTGGCGTTCTTTTGCTTGGATGAGTCGCCCGTGGCCTTCGACTTTAGGCGCTCGTCACGCTTCCCGATCAGGCGCTTGACCTGCAGGAGGAGCAGGAGAGCTCTCGTCAGCGGGTGAAGATCAAGGTGACAGGTACGCGCCAGGGGGAGGTGCAGAGGCAGGGGCAAGGGAAGGACGGCGGAGCCAGAGTCAACCAGGGGTCGCTGGAGGGGGACAAACGCCGCCCAAAGTTCACTTACAGCCCCGAACTTCCTTGTCCGCTTCGCAACCCCCATCGTGGCGACTCCAGTTGCGGTACAATAACGGTAGGCGATACACGAGGGTGAGGCTGTAACAGAGGAATTGTTCGGCAATTGTTTCTCATACGGCACCCTTGTTTCAAGGTCGGACACGGGAGGCAGGCAACTGCGGTGTCTCCCGTTCGCGATGCCGGTCAGGGTGAGGGGCAGGCGGTCGGAAGCGGCAGAAAAAGATAAAAAAATATTGAGAAAACGAGGTACAACTACGGGTCTGGACGACGCATTGTCGACTTGCATTCTCAATTTGCCGTCCAATGCAATGCACGTGCGCCACAAACATGGAGATTTTAAGTGGTTAGGTGGACCGGGGTTGGCCAAAAAGGGGGATGCAACCAACCAAGGACCCTTGCCCAGCTTCGGCCCTTTCTGGTTTGGCGTCTCAAAATGCAATTTTGCCAAAAATGGTGATCACTCTGGGGTCTGGTGGGACAAGTTCTCACTGTGCGAGTTGGATGACCGGTTGACTGGTCTCTTGAGGACCGCGACAAGTGACGTAGTGGCTTTTATTTTAGCTCTCCCGATTTCCATCCATCGAGGGATGGATTGGAGGGGGCGAGAAGGAAGACAAGCATGTGGAGTTGGGATTTGAATGTCCGAGTGAGGATTCTGTTTCTGATGAGCAGAAATGCCCCCATCTCGCCAGGAAAAATACGAAGCCGGGGACAACCTTCCACTCACGAAGCTGGGTCGAGTGAGTGGTTGATTCGCCAGGCTCTCCTAGGCGGTCCAACGGCGGCTGATCCCTGGAGACCTCTGCTGAAATCCAGAGGGAGCCCTGACTCCTGGGGAAGGACAGCCCTGCTCCCACGGTCGGGAACCAAAAGCTTGGCAGAGCGCTGCGTCAGATCAAACTTCAAACATATGAGATGGCCGTTCAAATGGATATCGGATGGAGAACTTGTAGGTTGCTGCACGTGCGAAGAACGTAGGTATTCATCGTGCGTGATCATGACTCCATGAGTGCAAACCAGACAGATCTTGCAGGTTCGACAGGCATTTCCAAAACATGTGCATGGGCGTGGTACCATTGGCTTGCTGGTGGGATTTTGCGAGATGCGCACAGTAAAGTGACCCGGAGCGACACGGACAAGGTAGGTATCGCCATCTTAGAAGTTTCGGTCTTAGGAGGGCCAAGCCTCCAGCCCGTGATCGAGGACTTTCCCCCTGCTGAGTGCTAATGTGCGCTAAAATGGACACGAACCGCTATCCCCCGTACCTACAGGCGAGAGGATCCATTCCATTATTCGCCTTCCCAGCAGCAGCCTTCAGTGGTGGTGCGCGTGCCTCCTTTTCCCTGCTTTCGACCATTGAGCAGTCGCTGACCAGCGGGAACCCGCCCGACCAGCCCAGCCCAGACTAGATTCGATTCGATCTCAACTCTGTTGGCTGTCCTCCATCAAACTCTCTTCAGCAAACCCATCACGACCACGGGAATTGGCGACGTCAGTCATGACATTATTCGTAACCTTTTAATTCATTCTATCGCTCATTGCTTTCTTCTTGTCCAAATAACATTCGCTACTCACATCGCCGTTCTGTCCTCTCGTTCCCACCTCATCCGCTCTTTGTTCTCCCCCTGTCGTCTTTTTTCCCTCACTCGAGTCCCCAAATTGCGCGTCCCTCCACCAAGCACCACAAGTAATCCGGAGAACTGCGCCCACTCAGCCCACCACCAACAGACATTCCACACTCCCAGACAACACAGCGACAGCCCGCTCGTTCGTTGTATCGTTCACACACCTCTGACGGGAAGAAAGTGGCCGTGAAGGAGCATACTGGCCAGATGGATTGAAGGTCTTGACCAGACACCACCAATCCGCATCAGTTCAACGATCGGAATAGGCACATATTTGGATTCCGAAGCGTTAGGAAGAGCAAAAGAAGGGTTGGGATCTCCGCGTGATTTTCTTTCCATTCATTCACCAACCTCTGGTCTGCCTTGACCGCCGCAACCATGCGTCCTTCACGACTTTCACTGAGGCGGTCGCTTCTCCTGACGGCCTTCGTCGCTGTCACGGTCTTCTCGACCGCAGCGACCGCCCAAAATACAAACACCAACACCAACACCAACACCAATGGAGCCTCAACCGGGGCCAACACAGGCAACACGAACACGAACACAAACACAAACACAAACACGAACACGAACACCAATACCGCCAACACCAATACTAACACCAACACGCAACGGCCCTCATCGACAACAGAAAACACGTCGCGGGGCACGGTGGCGATCACAAACACGGGGTCTGCGAGCAGTCAGACCGGGACGATGACCCTCCCGTCCATCACGGGCGGGAACGCGGGTGACTCGGGCAGGTTGACGCTGCCGACGCTGTCGAGGACGCGAGACGACGCGGTGCCGACGTACCCGCCGCCGGCGGTTCCCCCGACGCAGAACGCGCCCTTCATGCAGCACTCGACGGCGCCGCAGGGCACCGTCTTCATCGCGGTGGGGGCCATCCTGGGTGCCTTCGGGCTGACGGTGCTGGTGTGGCGCGCCATCGTGGCCTGCCTGCTGCACCGCTCGGTCGAGCGCGCGGCCCTGCAGCAGCACGCGGCCAACGACAAGGCGGCCGCCTTCCCGGCCCCGCCCGCGCCCTTCTACAGGTCAGACCATGACTCGTCGCCCAACCTCCTGGCCGGTGGCATCGGCGGCGGCGGCGGCGCGGGGGCCTCCAACACCAGCCTGGGCCGAGGCGTGCGGCGGACGAACAGAGGGCCCGTCCCGTCCTCGACCCCGTCCCAGTCGAACCTCTTCTTCTCCCCGACAGCCGCCTCCGGGCTGGGTGGCGGCCACGGCAGCACGAACCGCGACAGCCGCTTCCTCCCCTCGGGCTTCTACGCGGCCGGCTCGTCGTCCCCCCAGGGCGGCGCCCGCCACGAGCACAGCATCAGCCTGTCGAACCTCCGCCCGGACAGCAGGGGCCATGCCCGGGCCGTCACCCCGCCGGACTCGCCCTCGTTCGGCCCCTCGCGCCACACCCCGACCCCGGCGGGGCCCCACCGCAACGTCAGCACCACCAGCCTGAACCTGAACCGTCCCCCCTCGGCCCGGGCCCCGAGCGCCTACCTAGACGACATGCTCGACGACCCCAGCGCCCACGCGCACATGATGCCTATGGGCCGGCCCGCTAGCCAGTTCTCGGCCGCGCCGAGCCCGCACCCCCAGGGCCACAGCCCCACCCACGGCCCGGGCGTGTACAGCCCGACGCAGCAGATGGGCGGTTACAGTCCTTCTCCGAATGGGCGGTATTGAAAGGGGGGGTTCGCGTCGTTGGCTTTGCTTCTTTTTGTCTCTTCGACCATGAGCTTTCTACGGGAGGGCTTGTGAGAATTACATGTAATGCCACATGGGAAGACTTCCCATGATCCGGCGTGGAAGCTGTCTCAGGGAGCCATTCTGGGCTTTGCTTCGGGGTGCACATTTCCAACTTGCTCCCCTCCCATATCTGGTGCTTACCTACTTGGTCTGTCATCCGCATTAGAAAGGAGTCCCGTGGTTTGTTATGTCCTCGGGCCAGCGTATCAACCCGTCCTCACTGTGGGCTTTAACGCCGCCATCTGTTCGACCGGGCACTGGCCTTCAATTTTTTATTATTCGTTTTGTCTCTTGTCCCCCGGATAGTCTTTCTCCATCGTCCTGTCCCAGGTTTTTTTATGTTTACTTTTATTTCTACATCTTGCTCTTGTTTCGTTTCGCCTCTTGACGGACACACCAAATCGGTTGCTCCTCGGGGCCAGCGTACCTAGTATATACTTCTTCTATATCGGTCTATCAGGGAATGGAAAACACTCGTTCATTAATGCCAACCTTTATATCTCGTCCAATTCCGAGGGTCCTCAAAGCGTTCCCTAAGTACCCAGGTAGGTAGCGAAGCCTTCAAATAACATGGGCACATCGTGGGGAGCAAATCGTACAGTGGCTAAAGGGTCGTCCTACCTGACCCGCATGGTGTCGCACAACGGGATATCGGCCTCATCGTGCATCATACATAGTACAGGTCATGTCGTGACCCGTCTGCCAGATCATTCCCATTAATGGACCGGGTGCAAGTGTCGTTGTGGCTGGCCGACTCCGGCGGCCCTGTTTTGATGGCCTCTGCAGTGCAACAGAAGCTGCTTTCATGGTTGCAGAGGAGACTGCACGAAGGGCCGACTGCTTTGGAGAGATTATACAAGGCAACGGAATGGACCACTTCAGTTCTGCTCGTTTCTACCCTCAACTCCCATTATCTTCGGGATTTCCATATATGTTGTCGTGTTGGACGTTAGGATGGTCCAGGATCCTAGCCGTGGCTAGATGGCTGCTACAGGATACAAATGTGAAGTGACTTTGAGAGAACGACCAGACAATAGCAGTAAACAGGAATCGTTCGTGTGAGCATGGGATATGTGCTCAGTTCGGCTTCATCCAATCCTGAGAATGCAGTCACCGCGTTCGAGCAGTCTTATCTTCCATCTTATCTCGACCTGGGACGGCGAGGAACTCTCCCGGATGGCCCGGATGGTCCAGATTGTCCGGGTCGGTCCCGGATTGTCTCATTATTTTGACTTTGATTTTTTTCATCCTCTTTTCTGTAACCTAAAGCACATGGGGTTGTGACGCAAAACTTTATTCGTACGACATCTCTGTATTGCTTCGTGGTTGTCGCTGCCTACCTAGGCTCTCTATCTCATCCAGAAGTAAGCTGCTATTCATACTTTTGCTACGCTCCGATTTACAGTATATGAAGAAGAAAGAAACACCACTTTACCTACATAAGTATTAAGAAGTTCAATATTACAATACGTCAATGTATGTATCTTTCCCCGTGTATGGCATGGCTCCATTGTTATCAAACCACCTCTCCCCTACCCTCCCATGAGTATCACAACACATCACAACACCTCTATGAAATCACCACTCAAACTTAAAATAGGTAGACTTGAAAAGCAAAAGAAGAAGAAAGGCTTAAACGACATCCTCGCTCGACACAGGGGCAACCCCGAGGCCCAGACCCTCCTTGGCGCCGATGATGTCCTCCTCCCGGATCCCGCTCCTCTCGCACATGCCCCTGAAGATGCTCCCCTCCCGCCTCCACAGGACCAGGGGCTCGTCCAGCTCGGCGATGCGCCCCCTGTCCATGACGCAGATGCGGTCGTAGCCGACGATGGTGCGCAGGCGGTGCGCGATGCAGAGCAGGGTCTTCCCCTTGAAGCCGACGGCCATGGTGGCCTGGATCTTGGCGTCCGTCTCCATGTCGACCGACGAGGTGGCCTCGTCGCACACGATGATCTGCGAGCCCCGAACCAGGGCGCGGGCGAGCGCCATCAGCTGCCGCTGGCCGAGCGAGAAGTTGAGCCCGTCCTCCTCCACGGCCGAGTCGAGGTGGATGCGCGAGATGTTGTTGTTGTTGTTGTTGTTGTTGTTGTTGTTGCTGTCATTGTCGGCGGTGGGTGTGCCCGCGCCCCCGGTGACATAAGCCACTGCGGCGTCCACGGCTGCTTGTTGCTCCACCTGGTCCTGGCCGCCGGAGACGGGGGTGTCTGCTGGGCCGACGAGATCGGCCTTGCGCAGGGCGTCCCACAGCTCGAGGTCCGAGTGCTCGTCGAACGGGTCGAGGTTGCTCCGGACGGTGCCGCGGAACAGGGTCGGATCCTGAGGGATGATGGCCAGCCTAGAACGGAGGTCCCCCAGCCCGATGGTGGAAATATCCAGCCCGTCTATGGAGATGCGGCCACCAGACAGCTCGGTCAGCCGGAAGAGCGCGCTCATGATCGAACTCTTCCCGGCGCCCGTCCGTCCCACAATGCCGATCCTCTCACCACCCTGGACCCGCATGTTCAGCCCCTGCAGCACAAGCGGCAGGCCGGGTCGGTACCGCAGCTCCACGTCCTCAAACACAATCTCGCCCTTGTCGGGCCACTCGGGCCTCACGTCGATGGTGTGGACGGGCGCCTCCTCCTCCAGCTCGGCGCCGTAGTGGCGCAGCCGCTCGACGGCGTTCATGCCGTTCTCCACCTCGGCCAGCTGGCGGACCGTGAACTGGATCATCTGCACGATGGTCAGGATGTACGAGAGCACCAGCCCGCCGATGGAGGGCGACACGTTGAAGCGCGAGGTGACGACCAGGATGCCCGTGGTGAAGACGAGGGAGCTGCCGATGGCGTCGAGCCGGACGCTCAGCCAGCGCTGGTTCGAGAAGGTCAGGTAGTAGGCGCCGTTCATGTCGTCGATGGCCCGCCGCAGCTCGCCCACGAAGCGGTCGCGCAGGCCGTAGGCGCGGATGGTGGGCACGCCGCTCAGGCCCTCGCTGAACTTTGCGAACATGACGGACCGCAGCGTCGACTCGAAGCGCTTCACCTCGCGGGCCGAGGTGCGGTAGTAGACGGTGGCGAAGCAGTAGAAGACGAAGAGCGGGACCAGGGCGGCGGCGAAGTAGGGGAAGAAGGCGATGACCAGGGCGAAGACGGAGATGATGGACGAGATGGAGAAGAAGTACATCCTCATGGCGTCCGAGAGGTTGTTGTCCATGACGTCGACGTCGCGGCTGAAGCGATTCGTGATGCGGCCGAGCGGGGTGGTGTCGAAGAAGGACATGGGCGCCCGCAGCACCCGCGAGATGGCCCGGCGCAGCATCACCTTGGACGCCACCGTGCCGAAGATGGACAGCGACACCATGAAGGCGAAGGTCAGCAGCACCTGCGCCACCCCCAGCCCCGCGTAGATGCCGATGTACCAGCCCGACGGCATGAGGAACCGGTCCGACGTCCACCACGACAGCCACAGGCTAGTCAGGATGTTAGACCCCTGCGAGATGACCAGGAGCAGCATGCAGAAGGGCAGGTTCAGCACCGTCCCAGATGCCCGGATGAAGTCGGCGTACACGGACCAGGGCACGCTCGAGACGGCCTGGTCCTCCGACTGCATCAGCCCCTTGGCCTTCTTGAGCTTCTTGGCCGACTTCTCCTCCCCGCCGCCTTCGGTCGATGTCTTGGCCAGCGCCCCGCCGCCCTCCCCGTCCTCTTTCTTCTCCTCTGTCGCCGTGGACTCCATCAACTGCTGGAACCCCGTGTGGTCCCTCATGAGGTTGTCGAACGTGTCGACGGCCCGGATCCTGCCCTTGTCCATCCAGATGATCCTGTCGCAGCGGTTGAGCACCCACAGCTGGTGCGTGGCAAGGATGCGGCACTTGTTCCCGAGGAGTCCTAGGATGGCCTTGTCAAAGATGTGACGGCCCACGTGGGCGTCCACAGCGCTCAGGGGATCATCCATTATGATCATGTCGGCATCGAAGTAGATGGCCCGAGCGATATTCAGCCGTTGCTTCTGCCCGCCCGAGATGGTGATGCCCCTTTCACCAACCTCTGTGAGATCACCGTTGGGCAACATGTCGAGGTCCGGCTGCAGTGCACAACTGTTCCAGAGACAAAAAAAAAAAGGAGAAACGAGGTTAGTTGTTCCTCGGGTTAGCTTCTTTTAACTCTTGCCTATCATAGGGGAGGAAAGGGGTTGGGAGAGTGGCGAAATGGGGGAAATTCATACGCCTGGATCACTTCCTTATACCACTTCACATCCAAGTCCTTCCCAAAAAGAATGTTCTCTCGCAGGGACGCGTTCTGGATCCAAGCATACTGCGGACAAAACGCCCTGGACGCTCCCAAGACGACCTCGCCGTTGGTCTTGCGCATGTCACCAGCCAGGGCCGCCAGCAGCGAGCTCTTGCCGCTGCCCACCGTCCCGATGACGGCCACAAGCTCATGGCGCCCGATCTGGACGGTCAGGTCCTGAATCTTGAACGGCTCCTTCTCCTCGACTAGCGTGCTCGCTGTTTCTTCCGAGCTGCCCTCTGAGGACGCCGGCTGGGTCTCTTTCGGAGCAGCCGGGGTTTGGCCCTTGGCCGCTGCAGTGGGCTGCTGCTGCTGCTGCTTCTCCCCATCCGCGTCCTGGGAGGGCGTCCTCTCCCAGGTGAAGGCGGCGCCGTGCATCTCGACGGCGTTGGGGCCGTCCGGCCTCTGGATGACGTCCTCCTCCTGCTCCTCCTCGAGCAGAAACTCCTCGATGCGCTTCAGCGACGACCAGGCGTCCGTGATCTGGCCGATGACCATGGGCAGGAAGTTGAGGGGCATGCGTAGGCCGTTGAACAGGGCCAGGGACGAGAAGATCTCGGCCGGGTTGAGGCTGTGGTTCGTGAGCGACCAGGTGATGAAGGCGAGCATGGAGGCGAAGATGGGCATGGACAGGCTGATGACCATGATGGCGTTCCTCAGCGCCAGCAGCACCTGGATGGCCTTGATCTCCTTGGCCCGCAGCGCGTTGAGCCGCTTGAGGAAGGAGCCCTCCCAGCCGAAGAACTTGACGAACCGCACCGACTGCAGGATCTCCTGGGTCAGGCCCACCCGCTGGTCCGTGATCTTGTTGATGTCCTTGCGCCGCGAGAAGAGCGACTTTATCGCCCTGGTCAGCAGCGGCATCATGACCAGCAGCAGCCCGAACCCGGCCAGCGCGCTGTACGTGAGGTTGATCAAGAGCAGGATGAGCGTTATGATGAGGGCGACGGGCGCCGTCCAGACCATGTGGAACATGCCGGCCGCTGTGTCGACTCTGTACGTGTCCACGCTCATGAGGTTGGTTATCCGCCCGTTGCCCCAGCCGATGCCATCGCCTGAGACGCCCGCTTGGCCACCGCCGCTGCCGCTGGCCACCACTCCGCCCTTGGTCTTGGTGTCCTGCTTTTGTTTGCCCTTTCCTTTCCCTTTCCCTTTCCCTCCATCTTTCTCCTTCTCCTTTTCCTTTTCCTTCTCCTTCTCATCATCACTTCCCCCATCACCAAGGCTCTTCCCACCGGCCTTCGCCCGCCCGGATATCACCATGGACTTCTCATATATCAGCGCGATGAGGGCAGCCCTCGCCTCCCCACCGACCATCATGCCCCGGTAGATGAAGTGGTTCATGCCCAGGCTCTGCATCACCTGCATGGCCGTCACCCCGATCACCAGGCCGATGCCCGCCCCGATCCCCGGCGGCGGTCGCCCGCCGGCCTGGGCCACGTACGCATCCGTCGCGAACTGGATCAGGAACCGCAGCACAAACGGCGACGTGGTCTGGAACAGGGTCGCCCCGAGGCTGCAGAGCCCGCCGAGCCAGAACTCCCAGAAGAAGGCCTCGTTCAGGGCCTTGGCGAGCGGCCTCTTCTCGCCCCTGGCCACGCGCCGCTTGAACGACCGCCTGACGCGCTCCGACATGGGCTCGACCGCCCGCCGCGTGTTGACCGTCCAGATGTCGGTCGCCTGCAGCTGGCGGCGGTAGCCCGTGCTCATCACGCTGCCCATCCAGGTGAAAAACAGCCTGCTGAAGAAGCTGGCGTCGCCCTCGGGACTGGGCCGCCGCTGGTCCGGCACCTCGGGGACGCCGCCCCATCTCAGCGGGTTGAGCTTCTTGTACCATGGGCGGCTCTCCCACTCCCTGGCTGCCGCCGCGGCTGACCGTACCCCGGTCGCGGCCGTGGTTGCCGCGCTGGTGTCGGTGGCGGAGCTCTTGGTTCGGCTCAGGGGGCCACGCGGCTGAGTCTGCAGCTCTTCCTGGTGCGCGCCGCTCTTCTCCCCGCTGAGCTCGGTTTCGACCTCCAGCGCCTCCTTGTCCGGGTCTCCCTCTATGCCTGGGATGTCGCCGTCATGGCCCAAGACGGCCTCCGAGGCAATCTCCTTCTCATCATGGTCGCTGGATAGCCGGTGGTCCTGGTTGTCCACTCCCTTGTCGTGGCCCGCAGACCCTGCCATAACATGTGCTGTGCCTCAAAAGTCCGGGCGGTGTCCTCCTGGCCTGGACTACTTGTTGCACGCGGTATGATACAAAAGATTCCAACAGCAGTATTCCGTAAATACCTAGCAGTCGAAGGACGGACTAGAGTGAACAAATACCGAAGACACAACGACAGATTACAAATTGAACAAGCAAGGGACGACGAGAAAATAGAACAATTACCAAATACAGCACACAGAACACAGAACAACAACGAGTTGAGAGCACTGCCAGAAGTCCGCCGGATGTCCAGAGGTCCAGCGAGCAAGGGCGGATCCGCGTCGGGACGAGATATTGATTACTCGGGAATTACCAGGTACCTAGGCCCTGGTCGGTCGTCTTTTAGGTGGGTAAATTGGTCTTAGATGTGGTAACAAGGCGTTGGAGTACCGTTGGTCTTCCCTGCTATCACTTTAAGTCCCACCTTGGGCTTCGCAAGCACCGCCAAGAGGAAATGCCGGTGTGATGGTGCTGATCATGGGTTGGGAACTTGGGGTAGGTACGGAGTACTCCGTACATAAGGTAGGCAAAAAGTCAATGAAAACAAAATGAGCAGAAAAATAGCAAAGCAGTCGGAAGACGGGAAGACGAAGCAAGGGGCCGCAACAGGTTTTGCAAAAGTTCTTTGAAGTGGCGAGACTGCATGGGGAAGGTAAAGAGTGGCGGGGACAGGAGTAGAAATGGAGATAAAGGCCAAGCGATTGTCCCGAAGACCGACAGTGGTGTCGCAGTGACACCTCTTGGACGAGACCTACGGTACTTGGAAAGGCTGGTGAATCGATGGTAGATAATCCAGAAAGAAGAGATAGTCTGAAAAGGCACTTGGGCAAGTTACAAAGCTACGGATACCTAGTACAAGACGACATCCTGGTAAGTCACTTCTGACCTGCATTAAACATGTACGTAGCACTAGGTAGGTATGCATGCAAGACACTGTGACATTGGGCCTCCAAAGGAGAGAATGGCTCCAAAATTCACCGCCGTCCCCAGTTCTCATGGACTGCAGTTGGTCATGTTTGGTGCCATCGGCAGTCTAGGGTGAGCGGTGCTTGCTATCCGTACCGCGTACATCGTACTTGCTCAATTGCAGCTTTCCATCCCATTGCCGCCATCGGTGCCGAATCGGTAAGGATACAGGCGCTTCAGGGTGGATGCCGAATCTTCGGATACATTGGCCGGACCTTGCCATCTCAGCTCAAAGGTCTCACTCCGTTTGCATATATGGACTCTGGAAAGGCTTGCAAGACAATGTCTACCGTGGCTGTTATCAAGACGATGTTGCCAATAGGTACAAGACGAACAGTCCTACTACTAAGCATCTTTTGAGCTTGACCTGGGATCCATGTGCAGCTACAACAAGATCGGCCAAGCTTTCGCGTCTACCCGTCTCTCAAGTACTGAGTAAGTGAAGAGACGGTGAGAAATTAGCACAGGTAACTCTTGGTATCCCTGGAGGGAGGGCATGGGATGCCACCCCAATGCAGGTCTCCCTGCGAAGTCATGTTAGCATCTGGAGCCTTATAGGCGAGAGCCCCGCGACTTCCATGGTTGTTTGTAATCCTCCCGAGACCAACCTGGAACCGCCGACCGGCAACGACGGCACAGAACTCCCATCAATGGCTGATTTGGCCCGGGGCGCTTGGGTCAGCAAGTGCTGTCGAGGCAAACAATTTTCGTATAGCCCAGCATACTGTAAACTGCGACAGGAAGTGAGTGGGACGAGTGACTGCTGCTTGTTCAGCATCGCACACCTAGTAGGTAGTACAGCGGCGTGGACTTCTGTGGGCAACAAAGAAAATTTTATGATGCGGAGATTTGGCGGTTTCTGGGCCCGCTTGCCGTGTTCGGAGTATGTTGTTGGTAAGCACCCCAAGTAAATCCACCAGGTAACCTGGCCCGCATCCTCGTCCGTTCTAGTACTAGGTTACGTATGCCCTTCTGTGCTGTGCCTCTGTTGCTGCTTGAGTGTGGACGAATAAGGCGCCCAATCCCGTACGCATCCCAAAATGTCTATCAGCCACCTTTGACTTCATTCTCAACTTAAGATCTGCTCTCAAGTCTATATAGTGTCAACTGACCACAAAGTCCTGTAGGATTTTGTTGATCTCGTGAAAGATTTTGATCCCACTTGTACCGGACGGGACCTTGTCTGTGGCACTAAGGGCCGGTCACAAATCCACTTGCATCCCGTCGGGTGAAGGCACACACAAGAGTTCCGAATTCCGGCCAGATCGGAGAGCTAGGGAGAAATGTTGAAACAGAAAATAAGAAAATAATAAACCAGCAAACCCGTTTTCGTTGCTTCACGACTCCGTCTTCTTCTCATCATTGTACAGTGCCAGGTAGCTCGCCCTCAGCCGCATCTGGAGGTGCTCGTCAGCTGTCATGACGGTTCTAGTGGCATACGGATTCCCCTCCCTCGGCTTCGCACCGGGACCCCCGCGGCCGCCACGATCCGCAAACGCCCTCACCCGCTCGCTGGGCACTGGCTCAAGCGCCGCAGTCCCGACGGGGTGGCAGAAGAAAGCCATCGAATATCGCGGCTCCGCGTCGCTCTCCCCCCTCGCCTCGGCCGCTCGCCGCGCCTCCCCGCTACCCGGGAAGACGACGCGGTGCACCGTGCTGCGCAGGAGGCCGTCGGTCCAATAGGAGAGCAGGTCGCCGATGTTGACGAGCACGGGCGGCGCCGGGTCGTTTTCCGTGCCCGGCGGGCAGACGGGCACGGGCGCCCATGACCCGGCCTCGGTGAGGATCTCGAGCCCGGCCTGGCCCTTGAGCCGGAACAGGAGCGTCAGCGAGCCGTAGTCGGAGTGCGCCCCGGCCCGGACGTCGGCCGCGGAGGCGCCGCCGGTGCCGGACGGCGGGTAGTAGAGCCAGCGGAGGGTGTTTCCGGAGGCGCCCCCGGAGCGGAGGTGCGCCGCGCGGAAGAAGTCGGGCGGCGTCACCTCGAGCCCGACTCCGAGCAGCGTGTTCAGCTTGAGGGACATCTCGTAGCAGAGGCTGAAGAAGGCGGCGATCTCGGCCTCGTGCGCCGCCATCGACGCCGGGAGTGGCTGCTGGGCCTTGCCGTCTACGAACTCGCCGAAGTTGAATGCTCTGTTGACCACACGAGGCCCGAGGGGGTTCCGTAAGGGGTCAGCAAAGGATGGAGGCATACAAAATGCACATGTCGTGCACGCGAGCCTGTAACCAGAGGTGGGCATGCATACTCCTTGTAATCACCAACCCTCTGGTTCGCCGGGTCCAGCGTCTCAACATGCATTCCCGACCATCCACGATTGTTTTGCTGAATGCTGCATGACTGCTTCTCTTCCGTTGGCGAGCCGAAGAGTTTCCGGGACTGTGGCAGTGATGATTAGTCCCTATTCGCATTAGGCCATAAGTAGGCATCCATCTTTCCATCTTTGTCCTGGGGAGAATATAAGGACGCTAGTTCAGTTACCACTCACCAGGTTAAAAGCATTATCGATTGCCTCCACGGGGATGGTCTTTCCCTGGTTTTTGATGTAGACGAAACCGTGATTCACTGCAGCATCGACCAACTCATAAGCAAGCCGAGCTTGGTCCTCCCCCGCAATGTCGATGACAGGGATCTTTGCAGCGGCCATGTTGCTGTGACTGAGTGATGACTACTCACTCAAGCTGGCGTGCCAGGTCACTTGTGTCAAGCGGCCAGATTCTCATGGGCACTTATATGATACAAAGTGGTCCTTTACTTATACGTATTAGGCAACTAGCAATGACCTCGGAAGCTACTGCTTAGGTGGGATGTGGTAGATCCGAGCCAGGCCGTTACGGCAGCTCTGTCCTTATCACGATAACGGTCGGCTCCGTCATCAAATTGGTGGGGACGAGCGTGGCCAAACCGAATGATTCAAGAAAACACAAAGATAAAGCCTTTACCAGTTGCCAGAACTGCTGGGAACTATTCCGGCAGGGCGAGAATGCGAATGAAAGGAATTGGTGATGGCTCCTGTCCATCTACGTGGGTATCTGTCCTAAGACTTCAGCGTTGATGTTCTCAGAGGAGTGCCGCGAGTAGTCGAAATCCTAGATTCCACTGCCATCAGTACCTAGAGCTAGGCACCGCACTGCTGAAGAGCCACCTACCTAGGTACCTAGGTAGGCAGGTATGCATGTATGCATGCTAGCATCGGTGCATCCCGCGTTATGTGCCGCTCCGTTTCTGCACAGCTTAGGTTAACATCTCCAACAAAGCTAGAAAAGCAACGAGTAACCATTTTCGTATCTCAGGGGCAGTTATTCGGGTTATTGGTTTGCAAATTGCAAATAGCTTGTGGAATCGTTTGATCCTTCGTTGAATTCGGGTATCAAATGCTCGGTTTCAGGCTAGTTGAATGGGCGGCACCTGGTTCAAATACTTTCACTGATCATTGCGACATCAACAACTCTCGCAGAACGAGTTAAGGACTTGTCGCAGTACCTAGGGCTTATGTAATGCAAGCCAACCGTCCCCACCGCCCGTAGTGGGTTAGCGTCCCGCCCATAATTTCTAGCTCACAGGCTCACAGCGGACAGTGAGCGGCTGGCGATGCTGCAGTCTGGGCTTCCAGACATAGACCAGACGCGATGCCGCCGCCCATAACATGACCTTTTTCGCGGCACTCCATCCAAGGCCCCGCGAGGCAAGCACAATCCCTTCTCTTTTCGTTGGTACTTCTGCCCCATGGTTTGCATACTTGTAGGCGTATGCCCCCAACCATCTCAAACAAAAATTGCCTCCCCAATTCTCATTGTCGTCTCCTCAATCTGTTCAGTTCAATGGGTCTGTCCTCCACACGATAACTTCCAGTGCACGAGGCTCGTCCGAAGTTTAAAACCGAAATGATCGACGCGGACTACGCCTGCCAGTGAATACCAAAAAAGATTGCAATCAGCCCGCCAGCCTGTTTGCATGTGCTGACTTTTTCGTCACCCAGGCACAGCCATTTTATCTTCAGGCTCTGTATTCACTTGGATTAAAATTTCCTGTCCCTTTTCAGCCTTTCAGATTATTCACCATCCCCAAACCAAACCATGGCATCACCAAGCTCTCCGCTCGCCATGTCGGAGATCGAACCTCTAAGTTCGCCAGTCCGCCCTGACAAGTCGTTTATGACCAACGTCACCGAGGACGAAGACACCAGAATGGCAGACGCAACACCAGAACCATCTGAGAAGCATCCTAGATCAAAGGGCCGGAGCAGCCAAGCCGCCAACCAGCAACAGCAGCCCGTCATCGGCAAGATAAGGCATCTGAAAAAGAACGATGGCGAGCCCCTCTGGCGCGAGGACATCCAGTACGATTTCCTCAAGGCGGTCTTCGATGACGAGGATAAGGTCTTCACCAACAGCTTCGAGCCTGATCGTCTCGGCAAGCAATGCTTCGCCGACCTCTACATCGATACCATGTCGCGGAGTAGTAAAACCAGCAAAGTGCTGCGCGACAAGCTGCTCAGCGACCGGGATGCCGCGAAGGGCATGGCGATGGTTTGTCTCCTGGTCAACATTGGCCGGATGAACACCACTCTCAACTGTACGTGACCTCCTGAACCCCTTGTCCTTGCTTGCTCCTCTATGCGGCGGTGTTCCATCCCCACCTCGACCCTCTCCTCATGTCTGCCTTTCAGAATGCACAAAAGCCATAGCTAACCCGATGGGCGTCTCAACCCTGTAGTCTTCCCAGAAATGCGAGCCCAGCTCAGAACATACCACGCGATCCCGTCATTACAAGCCCACCAGGACAGCTCAGCGTACAAGCAGCTCCAGGACGCTCCTCGACTAAAGTCCATCCTCAAGGGTGGGGCGGAGGACCGCCCGGAGCCCAACACTCTCGACAAGCTGAAGAGCCAGAAGATTCCTCGGACAAACCCGGTCAATCTCCTGTTTGTCATTTGCCAGAACGCGACCAAGATAGCGGAGCTGCACTTCCCCTTGTACCACGAGTTCCACGACCTCGTCATGAAGACGAAGTACACGAGCGCCTCGCGTGCCCGTGCCTTCCTCTGGATCATGTGGTTCTACCTCGAGTCGGACTTCACCGAGGAAGGATGCGAGGAGAACCCGTTCGGGAGCGGGGTTGACTATGGCCTGGACGTGGCCAACCAGGGAGTGCCGCGGCTGGTGGACATCAAGCCAGAGGACCCGCCCGAGAACGTGGACACGCCCGAGGAGCTCGAGTTCGGCGAGGAGAAGAAGCGGATGCGAGCCAAGATTATCGACGCCGACAAGGCCTTCATCAGCGACACGCAGAGCAAACGGGGGGCCCGTCCGCGCGTCTTCGTCCCTAACGGCGGCGTCGGCGCTAGTGAAGAGTCCCCCGTGGTGGCCGGCAGCCCGGGCGTCCTGCCGCGGATACGGCCCTCGCGGCACGAGTCAGACCTGGATAGTACCCGGTCGACGCCGCCGCCCCGGGCCCTCCCACGCGTCCTCGCCGGTCCCGTCACCGGCTCCGCGTCGGCCCGTCGACCGGGCGCCCCGCTTAAGTACCAGATCTTCGAGGCGTCCTCCCCTGGCGGCGGCGCACCGCAGGCCCCCAGCGTGGAGGGCGTCGTGGCCCGCAAGCCGCGCCCGCCGACTGCCCACCAGATCGCGGTGGAGCATAACCGCAACCAGCGGGTCGAGTACATCCTCGACCGGGGCCTGCGCAAGGTGCACCACTACGCGCGCAAGCACCGGCGGGCGGACGGCGCCATGTACCGGGCGGTGCGGCGCCTGCGGGCGGGCCCGGACAGGGAGCACCCGGGCATGCCGGACCCCGTCGATGACAGCGAGGGGGAGGAGGTTACGCGGTCGAACCGGGACATCCTGGCCGGCGGGCTGGACGCCAGCAACGGCGGCGCGCTGGCGAGCGGCATGATCGACGGCATCAAGACGCCCTACCGGTCGCGGGGCTTCGGCGGCCTCTGCCTGCTGCACTGCGAGGACGACGACTTCGGTGAGGAGGTGACGTCGTACGCGGCTGCGTTCCGACGCTCTGCCCGCCGCCTGGAGCGCTGGCAGAAGTCGGAGGGCGGCCTCTGCGAGGGCGCGACCGTCCCCGCCACCAAGCGTCGGAAGCCCAGCAACCCCTCTGGCGCCAACGGGGTCAACGGCAGCGGCGGGGGCCGCGACCCGAACGAGACGGAGGAGGAGATGGACACCTTCGCCGGCGACGACTCGGTCGTTGACCCCTTCGACAACACCATCGACGAGGACAGCTACGCGGGCGATAGGTCGTTCCTGGCGCCGCGGGCCCCCCCGCCGGTGATACCGCTGCGTCGGAAGCGCGGCGGCGCCAGGGGGTTCATGAACGGGAACACGGGCTCGCGGCGCAAGACGGCCGGCCCCATCGGCAAGCGGAGCAAGGCCAGCGGCCCGACCACCTCCCCGGACGTGCCGGCGGCGGCGGCGACGTCGGCGACCACGAACGGTCACGGGCGCGGTCTTGCGAACGGCCACGGCAGCGGCAGCGGCAGCGGCAGCGGCAGCCCCAAGGCCAGCCCGGGCAAGGAGGAGGAGGACGTAGCGATGGAGGACGGCGACGACCTCGACGACGTCGACAAGGAGCTTCTGGGCATGGCCAGCGGCGGGGAGGGCGATGATCACGGGNACGACGTCGACAAGGAGCTTCTGGGCATGGCCAGCGGCGGGGAGGGCGATGATCACGGGGATGACCACGTGGACGACCACGGCGAAGGCGAAGGCGACGGTGACGGTGACGGTGACGGTGACGGTGACGGTGACGGTGACGGTGACGGTGACGGCGACGGTGACGGTGACGGTGACGGCGACGGTGATGAGGATAGGGATGCCGACTTGGAGGTCGACCACGATAAGGACGGGGACGACGATGGGGATGATTTGAACGATCTAGACAAGACCTTGTTAGGCATTGGGGACGAGGGGTCTGATTCTGACTAGGCTGCTTGTTTTTTTCCCCATGTTTATTTCTCTAAGGCTACATCTAGTCTAGTGTTTTTTCTCCTTCCCCTCCCTTTTTTTATTTTTTTTTTCTTTGCTTATGTTTTTTGTTGGTCTTTTTCTTTTTTTTGTATTATTCGTCTACTAAACATATAGCTTCCGTCATCCCCAAGGTAAGCAAGGGTTCAAGTGTTAGACGGCATGGATAGGGTCTTCCTTTGGTTTCCGGGGCGTAGGGTATTTAAAAGCCCGGTGGTGCCTACCTGCCTTGGCTGGTAGGTAGGTAGGCGTCCAGCCCGGCGCTCAGAGTGTGTTTGCTAGGATTCGGTTCAGCTTTTAGTGGTTGAGCCTGTCCGGAGGCGTGGAGTCGCGCTGGCTTGGGGCTGTATCAATATTCGTGTATCGTAAAGCCATATAGCTCCCAGTGTTCTCTGCCATCTAGTGCTATTAGGGCGGGACGGGTATCGCGGATTCGTGAGTGTCGTCTTTTCTATCAGCCAGCACGGGAAGGCGAAGACTTCATGGGATCGTGCACACTTTGAAAGTGATGTGCTCAATTAAGTGGGCCTCGTGGCGCAACGGTAGCGCGTTCGACTCCAGATCGAAAGGTTATCCGTTCAAATCGGGTCGGGGTCATTTGATGAGATTCCTTTTTGTGACTGATTCAGAAAACAATGCTGATTATGAACAAATATACAAGTATAGAACTGAACTCAGAGTCTCGGCAGGGTCTCGGAAGCTCAGTGCCCCTGGCCGGGCTGTCCCTGTAATAAGTACAGTACTCTTATACTTAGCTCGATTTAGTTTCCCGCCAATCAGTTCTGCACAGCCTGCACTCCTGGCTAGGTTGGTTTTCAACATCTCAACACAAGTGCTTCTATGGCTCCCTCAGGCTTGGAAGAAATCGGGGTTCTTGGTTTCTGCCTTCTTATCTTCGTGATGATTCATGCACTTTTATACCGTTTCCTGCCCCCCTGTTCCCAAACAAAACATTTTCTCACTTCGAGTCTTGGCCATCCATATCATGTCGAGGTATCCTGTATCCCCTCCCGATGCAAGATCTGCAAGATCCGTCCCTTCGGTTATCTCCCATTCTCATTAGAGGCAAATGCACCCAGGTCTAAACAATAACAAAGAATTAAAACAAATATAACCTCACACGATCCGATCCCCAGTAGGTTGGGCAGACGGCGGCGGAGGCGGAGGTGCACCACCCGACATAGGCCCAACCGCGCCGCTGACACCGCCAGCCGGTGAAGGGCCGACGGGCTGCTGCATCACCGGGATCGTTCTCTGCCTGCCAAAGAAGCGGTGTCCCGCCCCAGGCCCAGTGGCAGAGCTCCGGCTCTGCACGCGCTCGGCCATGAGGCTGGGCGACCTACCCATGGTGTTGGTCCGGTCGAGGCCCGTGGCGGCGGCCACGGCGGAGGGGGAGGGCCCGACCCCGCCACCAACCCCCCTGGACTCTGCCGCCGACGCGGCGCGGATGCTCTGGAGCCTGGCCAGGTTGGCGGCGGCGTCGAGGCGGCGGCTGTCGTAGACGTCCCCGAAGTCAGGGTAGGACGAGTCCATGTGCGCGACCCTGCTCTCGGCCCGGCGGCGGCGGAGCTCGGGCGAGGGGGCGATGTTGGGCGGCGGTCCTTGCACAGGCTGTTGCGGGTCGGAGGGCGGCGGGGAGAAAGGGGAGCTCGGCATCATCCCCTGTGGTTGGCTCGTGGGTGGTGACGAGTATGGGAACTGCGGGTTGGCACCACTCGGGTTGTTTCCGGCTGCGCCGACAGGGCCGCCAGCCGGTCCCGCCCCTGCGGCTGGCGCGGCAGCAGAGGAGCCAAAGGATGGAGGCTGGATGTTCGCCCAGAAGAAAGGGAAGTCCCTGTTCCCACCGGGCTGGTGCTTGCGGGGACCCTCGATGCCAAGCTCGTCCATCTGGCGCATCAGCTCGGACGCGAACTTGTTGTGCCTCTGCAGCCGCAGCAGTTCGTTCTGGAAGTTGGACTTGTGGAAGAAGATGAAGTTCATGGTGACGGACCAGACCTCATCAATGGTCTTGACCTCGGTGATGATGCGGGGCGCGTAGTCGCGCTTGTGCTCCATGACAAAGTCGAGCATCCGCGCCTTGAGCTCCTCGATCACCTCGTTCTTGGTCCCGAACCGGATCTTCAGCTCAATCGGGTCGGCCAGGCCGTTGCTGCGCCGCTGGTTGAGGATGAACAGATTGTTGAGCAGCGAGTTGGGCGCTTGCACCACATGGCCCTCCATCTTCTTGAACTCGGTGTACAGGAGCGAGATCTCTTGCACGTAGTAGTCGTCCCCCTGCATTATGGCGCCCGTGTTGCCGTAGACCCTCACCCGGTCGCCTACGTCGAAGGGGTGCTTGACGAAGACGAAGATGATCGACTGCAGAAATTCCTGCGCCGTGGCCTGCAGCATCCAAGCGAGGCCGAGCAGTGTCGTGCCGGCGGACCCCAGAGCCGCAGCAGCCGAACCCGAGATGATGGAGATGAAGACGATGATGTCAATGACGAAGATGATGAAGAGGAAGACCTTGTCTAGCTTCCTGATGACCGAGTCCAGGTCCTTGAGCGACGCCGCGATCGCCTTCTTCTCCAAGTGGATCTCGTTGCAGACCATCTCGAGCTCCTCCATCGACACATCCCCGTTGAGGTCCTTATCGAAGACACCGAAGCACGCCTCGGCTTCCTCCGTTGTCGGGAGGGCCCGCTGGAAGTCCTCCAGCACGATTGTCGAGCGGTCGGGCGCCACGAAAGTGCGGAACAGCAGCCGAGCGAGCGTGTGGCTCGTCGGGGTGGTGCGAAGCAGCTCAAGCACCACCTTGCGGGGGTGGTTCTCGTTCAGGATCTTGCGGCCAGTGAAGTCGCCTGCCATTCGGTTGGCGACATTGCCGAACCTGTTCAGCGCCTGGCGGGCGTTCGCCTGGAATGCCTGCAGGGGTGTCTTTGCCCCGCTCGACCCAGTGTTTGCCCTAGGATCCCAGACCGTTTCGTCGTGGGTGCTTGACCTCGAGTGTTCGTACAGTTGGATCAGATATTGGATCTGTGAGGGGAAGACAATCCCGTTAGAATCTGCATGCCCCAGGATACCCGCAAGCTTTTGCTGCGTGGTACGACATGCTGGGAGTGCCGAGGAATAAATTTATAGCTTTATATGTCTGCCAAAAGCCGGGTCTCTGCTCACCTGTTGCTTGTTGGCCTCGATTCGATATGCGTACGTCCGAACGTGGAATGACGATGCAATCCACTGAATCATGATCTTCTCAGCGACGTTGAGGGTCACCAGCACGAACAGTGCGATAATGACCTCTACCAAGCGGGGGGCCAACGTCAGTTCACCATCATACTGCCATGTGTAGATGTGGGACGTGTCACTCAGGGTATTTGGCTCAGGGGTTCTGGCCCAGGGTTTCTGCTTCAGAGGGTCCCGTCTTACTGTTCACAATATCTATCCATTGGATGAACGGCGGATTGTTACCATCCCACTCGCCGCTCGTGGTGTCCCGGTGGCTGTTGAGGGTGGGCAGGAAAGAGCACAGCACCGCCAGCATCCAGACAAACAAAGCAGTGGGAAGTTCGAGATCGTATCCGATGTCCTTCCACTTCTTGTAGTTGCTCGACCCCACAGCTTTTGCACACCACTTAAACAGGTAGGGCATAATGGCGCATATGATGCGAGACGCCCACAACGAACCCCACAGGATCTCAAGCCAGATGCCGAACCAGAGCAGCCGGACGCCCCCCGGCCCGCCCACGGGGACGTTCTGGCCGGGAACAGCGTACTGGTCGATCAGAACAGGGGCTAGGAGGATCGCCGCCACGGGGGTCATGTACACGAAGTACCTGATCACCCGGGGGAACTTCTTGATCTTGACCCACAGCTTGCTGGCGGTCGTCGGGGGTTGCTGCTTGCTAGCCTGTTGTGACGGCTCGACCTGGTTGAATGTATCTTGAGGTACGGCTCCATGATGGCGGCTCTTAGACCTCCTCGACTGGGCCTCTTGTTCCTGGTGGGAGACCAACCTCTCGGCCCGGAGAAGCTCCAGGTCATCCACAAGCCGGCTGGCCTGCTCCCTCTCATCGACCGGACTGAGGGGAGCTTCATCCGGCCCAAGACGTGACCTGTCCATCTTCTCGTCCAGAGCGTTGGTGTGTGAAGGAGACGCCATGGTCGTGGGTAGACGAACAGCTGCTGGCTCCTGCTTCTAGGGCGAAAGAGCCCGATATCGTCATGTTTTTCCTTCCGATATCAAGAATGGCACGTGTCTGGCATTGGTAGATCCAAACCCACATTTACCAAGGAGATGGGGATGGGATATATATTCTGGTTTGCGAACGATCAAGCGGAACGAATGGCAAAAAGAACAAAAAGAAGAAGAAGAAAGGGAAGGTAACAGACCAAGCTGTGCTGATAGTCCGAGCAGCAAGAAGTCGTCCACTCTCCACTGATAACCGAGATATTTTCTCACCACAAGCCCTACAAGATTGAAGGGACAAGAAGGAACGAATGAACAAACAAACCATTCATCAAATCGAAGTAGATCTCAAGAGGGATGAGGGCGGGTACACAAAAACAAACGAGTGGGTGGAATAGACAAAGATCCGACGGACAGCTCATCGATCGGTAGAGCACCTAAGGTTATTACATATTAAGGCAGGCAAACATGAAATAAAGTTCTGGGGTCCCACTACCAGCAGGATTCCCTACGGATACAGCCTCACAGCCTCTCCTCTCTTCTGCACGGTGTGCTGCGTTCCCGACAATTGTCAATGGCTTTCACTCGCCTTGCCGTCCAACCCACTCAGCTGGGCGGTTGAAGTCGGAATGATGAACGCTGTCTGCGGATCTTCATTGGCAGGTATGGGAAGATTGGATGATCGGGTGGAGAGTCAGCCAGTCTCCATTGGCCGAGGATGGAGCTTTCTGCTGGGATTTACCTACAAGCCCAACTAGAGAACCCCACGTCACAGCAGGTCAGATCTTTCGCTGTCCATCTCCTCGAGCGTTCAACAAGGGGCTCTTGTTGGGGCTCTTGGGAGTTGGGATTCATTCAACTCAAGCTCAAGCCTTGCCCGCCGACCTTTGCCCACCAGTTTGTGGGCCGATAAGAAAATGATGGCGATCGATTCTTGCTCACCTACTCGTGGGGGATCCTTGGATAGTCTGTGTCTTGTGGTATTTCGAGCAACAAGCTCCACAAGCACAGCCCTCGGACAGGGTCTCGTCCCTCTAATGCGAGTCGCAAACGTTTTCTACTCAGGCCGAGGAAAGCCACGCTTGTTGACTCACCTTGCTCTCATCTGATCTCTTGTCCCAAAGGTACATCCAACAATCTGCTCTGTCAAGATTGTCCACTTGTGGAGCGGAAGAATGCAAAGGCCCCTTGGTTTGCGTCGGCGGCGTGGGGACAATTGTCATTTTTATGGGCCTTCCCTGGAAGCCGCTGCACTTGGCGGGGCACACACGCTGAGATCAGGTTTGCTGGCTTGTGCCGAGATCGAAAAAATAGAACAAAAAAAAAACATATGTCGCCGCGACGGACTGACGGAGGGTAACAGACATGACAGAGAAGACGCTAGAAGACCACGGCTGCTCGTTCAGAACGATCTGACTCGTTGGGACTCTTGATCATTGCCCAATGACTCTGCTGCAAGCATGAAGGTTCTCCCTTGATTTTGAAGGGTTCGCAGATGTCTGAGCCGGTTCTTCAAGGTTCTTCCTGATGTGTATGCGGAACGATCTGTCGTATCTGTCGGGGATTATCACCCAAAATACGCCCAAACACATTGGTCTCCCACCTTGCCAACGAGCTGCTAGCCCCAAGTTGGTCCGGCATGGACGCAGGTACCATCGTGCCGGCGCTGGCCCAAACAAGGGCCTCTGTTGGTCCCAGAGCCCGCTCTAAATTAGTCTATCTCGAAAGGTCGAGCGCTTCACTCCTGCCTTGCTAAAACACAGGGCAAGCCCGACAAGCTGCTGAATCTGTCTTAGCTTTAGTCCCAAGCGCCTGTGACTGGTGAAACAGGTAAAGAGCTCACTGGAGCCTTTGCGCCGGAACTTTTCGGAGCGTTACGCAAGCAGTAACCGTCCCTACCTATGAAGCTCTTATTTCGCCGAAGGAAACGCTCGCTCTGGGTGGTAGCCAAGCCAATGTATGCTCGCATGTATCTCGTGTTAGGAAATATTATTGGCACGGCTGTCGTGTGTCGTACTTACACAAGAAGCAGTTGACAAGGAGTATGAGCCGGATTATGAATGACTTTCACAATACTGCAAGGTTTCGACGAGGGCGTGGGCATAGGCCGGAAATGTGAAAGCCGTTGCGAGTCTCGGCACCATCACCATCGGGGGAATGTTATCATGCTATCTAGTTGGGTGTAGGTGGTGCTGGCTAGCCTGTACACGGCCACTAGCTTCTTCAGCGGCTCAGCGCGTCATCAACCACAACCTCCGTGGTCTGTATTTACAGCGCGGCTCAAAACGGACCAGCTACTAATTGATACCTGTATCGCCTACGAACAAGAGAGCTTGATTTAGAACGCGTGCACCAATTGACACCATAGGCGATCAGCAAGACCAATCCCGCGGCCAGAATGTCGGGTCGCCCTGTCTTCCACCGCCTGCACGCCGCTGGGCACTCCGTCCGAACCTCCGTATCCAAACCCACATACACGCTTGCCACTAGACCGCCAACTAGACCACGCAAAATACCACGCCGTCCTGGGGTTCCGTTCCGCAAGTACGCATCCTCCGGTCCCAACGAGCCGCCCCCAAACCCCAGGCCGCAGAACGAAACGGGGGGCAGCACGGCCTCGACGACAACCAGCCGTCTCACCCGACTGCTGTCACGCCTCCCGAAACCCCTCCGGCCATACGCCGCCCGCCTGCGATCGGCGCCCCTCTCCCACGCCACCGCGTTCCTCCTCCTCCACGAGATAACCGCCATAGTCCCCTTGCTGGGCCTCTTCGGCGTCTTCCACCTCACCGACCTGCACGTGGCGCCGGTGCGCTGGGTGGCGGAGCGGTACGGCGACTCGGTGCAGGACGGCCTCGGCCGGTTCGAGCGCTACTTCCGACGGAAAGGGTGGTTCGGCTTCTCGGAGTCGGCCGCGGCGGCGCCCGACGATACGAGGGCCCAAGGCGGCGGCGTCCCCGGCCCCGCGGAGTCGCAGGGAGGAGGGGGAGGTGACAGCGGCGGCGGCGGAAGCGGAGAGGATGTCCTGGCCGGGCTGCAGGGCGCACAAGGTCCCTACAAGGTCGTGGTCGAGGTTGCGCTCGCGTACGCCATCACCAAGGCCCTGCTGCCTTTGCGGATAGCCGTGAGCCTGTGGGCCACGCCCTGGTTCGCGGGCGTTCTAGTGCGGGCAAGAGGTCTATTCAGAAGAGGGAGGTGAACAAAGCGGATCAGGCAAACCACAGTCACTGCTGGAGGACCGGTTTCCAGCATGGAGCCATAATGACATATCATGACTCATGAATAGTCCCAAGGTTGCCTCAGAACCTATCCATTTTCCATTTTGCCCCTTTCTATTTTCTCAAGTCTTGCTGCTATGTGACCCAGCTGCACACTACATGGGAAAGATTTTGGGTTGTTGTTCCAGTCTATTCGTTTTCCACCCGCAACCGTTGTTCGGCCGAGGAAATTAAGCCTTCTCGTAGATCCAGTCGAACTGCGCGGCCTTGTAGCTGACCAGCTCGCCCTCCTTGAACCACAGGGCGATCTCCTTCTTAGCGTTCTCGACGCTGTCCGAGCCGTGGCAGACGTTGCGGCCGACATCGATGGCTGTTGATGTGAGCGGGCTTGTTAGCTACCAGTTCCCACACAGCTAAGGTACTTGGGCCATTCTTGAGAGCTTCCTTCAGAAGGGACATGTTTAAACGTACCGTAGTCGCCACGGATGGTACCGGGAGCAGACGCCAGAGGGTTGGTGGCGCCGAGCAGGGCTGTTGGTGCGAGTCAGCGGGAGCCTCCTGTCTCGGTAGGCGTCTACAGAGCAGGGAGCCACAAGGAACAATCAACATACTCCGGCCAGTCTTGACGGCATCACGGCCCTCCCAGACCATAGCGGCGATCGGGCCGCTGTTCATGTCTGACGTTCGTCTTCTGTCAGTTTGCAATCCAAACGCTGTCCTCGATGCAGTCAAGAAGCCACCAATAACTTACACTCAACCAAGCCAGGGAAGAAGGGCTTGTCCTTAAGGTCGGCATCTGTGATATATGGACGTCAGTCGGGGGGCGGCCAGTCATGGCTAGGACTCTAATGAAGAGGTCGAATTTTGGAAGCGGTTGGAAACGAGCTATCCGGGGAGGGACGAACAGTGCTGCTCGAGGTGAGCCTTGCCGGGAGTGACCAGCTTGATGGCAACCAGCTTGTAGCTACAAAACCCCAGGCATTGTCAGCAACCAGGGAGCGCGGAAGTCGTTAGTGGCAGAGCCTCTAACTTACCCGCGCTGCTCAAAGCGAGAGATGATCGGGCCGACCAGACCGCGCTGTTGAGGGGGTTGCGAGGTCAATGGGCATTCGAAGATGGCTGTTTGTTACTGCGTGTTGGGTGGTTCATTTACCTGGACGCCATCGGGCTTGATGGCAATAAAGCTGAAAACAAACAGGGGTCAGCACATTGTGTCTCCTTGCGGTGGTAGTATAGTCTGAAGTAAGTGGGAGCTTCGCTTCCGGCAGAGGCTGGAGGTGGAGGCGAATAGTTGACCTACGTCTGCTCAGTCGACATCTTGGCGGCTTCTTGTGCAATTGAGATTTGAGGTTTGGGTGATTCTTCGCGAAGGGCAGCTGTCTCGTTCTTGGTGATGTTTACCTGAGACCAAACGGAAAAGGCAGAAAAGAAGACAGTGATGAGGAGGCAGAGGAACAAAAGATTTGGCGGGGTTATTATTTTTCGACCACCGTCAGGCCTGTGCTTGTGCTTTTGGCGGGGCAATTGGATGGTGGGGTGAGCCTGTACCTCTTTGGCTGGCTTCCCTTCGAAACCAGGGGTTGCATCCATGTCTCAGATAACCACGTGCTACGTATTCCGTAGGTACTTTGGGGGGGCAGCTATGCAGGAATCGAGGCGCAAAACCCCCGTATTCAAGCGAGCGTCTAGTATTCAGGCAGGTTGGCTTGATGAGAGCTGCATCTGCGAGGTTGGAGCATTCGGCAGTTGGATTGAGAAGGACTAATCCTAGGGGCAGGTCCTTTAGATGAATGAACTGGGTGGCCCCTGTTGACGAAAAGCAAAAGGAGGGATTCGAAAGGGAGAGGGTTTATCAGCAGCGGGAACTGTTGACATTCGAGCTGGCAAGAGAAACGAAGCTAGGCATTCGTGAAGAGTCGCTTGTCCGGGCTGCTCCAGGGTACGTAGTACTTATTTCACGAGACATCGAAGCAAAAGAATGGCTTCAGGTGAAGATATCCACCAAAGAGGCATTGCCGCTCTTTACTAAGCCAGGCATTCGCCGAATATCTTTTTCTTCCTCATTTTTAGCCGTTGATCTTACTTAGTAGGCCGATTAGATATGGAACTCGGATATCTCATTATTATTCGTTAATCAGGCATCAACTTCCCGGAAAATAAATGGTGCCGCTAGTCCCGTTCTGGCCAACACACCTCTGAAGGTGTCGGAAGGGGACAACTTAACCGTTGCGAGGTGTGAGCATCCTAAATTCCTCCTGCTCGAACTGTTTACTTCCACTCCAACCAAATCCTGCAGTCGTGGAGGAGGACGTAACAGCAGATATCGGGCGCTCTTGATGGTTGCCGGGCATCTCTAATCACTGCGTATTTTCCTTTCCCCAATTTGTCTTCGTACTTGAGTTTCCCTCCTTTGTTGTTCGCTTCTTAGTTAGCGTCTGTAGCGCCGGGCGTCATCATGCAGCTCTCGAGCAGAGACTCCTGGAGATGGACAGCATACTTCTGTCTACTCTTGTCGCTTTCCTGCCTTTTCACACCAGTTTGTAGGCATTGATCCCAAAATCTGCACCTCAATATCCTCAATCTCGACGTCGGTCCACTCGGCCAGTCCCTTGGGTTGGGTACTAACCTGTTTCTCCTTTCCCCACAGTCATGGTGAAGGAACACGACTTCAAGAAGTGCGATCAATCCGGCTTCTGCAAACGCAACCGAGCTTACGCCGACACAGCCATTGGTGCGGGCTCATCATGGGAAACGCCATATAAAGTGCTACCTGAGTCGACCGCGTTCAAAAATGGCCAATTCCAGGCCGTCATCCTCAAGACGATCAGCGAGAAGGGCGAGACCGTCCGCCTTCCGATCACGGTGTCGTTTCTCAAGTCCGGCACCGCTCGAGTCACAGTCGACGAGGAGAAGAGGCAAAGCAAGGACATCGAGCTGAGGCACGACAGCAAGGCTCGCAAGGAACGATACAACGAGGTAGAGGAGCTGGTCATCGTCGGCGGCCTGACCGTGGATGGCGAGGCCAAGGTTGCCTCCCAGGACAAGACGCAGATGACTGTCAAGTACGGACCCTCGGCCAACCTCGAGGCGTACATCAAGTTCGCTCCCTTCGGCATCGACTTCAAGCGCGATGGCAACACCCAGATCAAACTGAATGACCGAGGTCTACTCAACATGGAGCACTGGCGGCCCAAGGTGGACAAGGTCGAGCCCGAGAAGAAGGAAGGCGAGGAGGAGAAGAAGGAGGAGGAAGAGAAGCCCCAGGGTCCCGACGAGAGCACATGGTGGGAGGAGACTTTTGGGGGCAACACGGACTCTAAACCACGTGGCCCCGAGAGTGTTGGCCTGGACATCTCCTTTGTTGGTTACGAGCACGTCTTCGGAATCCCCTCGCACACTGGGCCCCTGTCCCTAAAGGAGACGCGGGGCGGGGAGGGTAACTTTAACGAGCCATACAGGCTGTACAACCTCGACGTCTTCGAGTACATCCTAGACAGCCCAATGACGCTCTATGGTGCCATCCCCTTGATGCAAGCACACCGCAAGGACTCCACCGTCGGGGTGTTCTGGCTCAATGCGGCCGAGACATGGATCGACATCACGAAGGCCAAAACCTCGAGCAACCCTTTGGCGCTTGGTATCGGGTCCAAGAAGACGACGCAAACGCACTGGATCTCTGAGAGCGGTCTCCTCGACGTCTTCGTCTTCCTCGGGCCCTCTCCCAAGGATATCGTTCAGAAGTACGGAGAGCTCACGGGCCACACTGCGATGCCCCAGGAGTTTGCTATTGGGTACCACCAGTGCCGCTGGAACTACGTCTCGGTGGATGACGTCAAGGACGTTGACCGCAAGATGGACAAGTTCAAAATCCCCTACGATGTCATCTGGCTGGACATCGAGTATACGGACGACAAGAAATACTTCACCTTTGACAAAGACATGTTCAAGGACCCGCTCGACATGGGCAAGCACCTTGACGACCACGGCCGGAAGCTTGTTACCATCATTGACCCCCACATCAAGAACACAGGCGGCTATCACGTTGTCGAGGAAATGAAGTCCAAGGACCTCGCTGTCAAGAACAAGGAGGGCAGCATCTTCGAAGGGTGGTGTTGGCCTGGCTCCTCCCATTGGATCGACGCGTTCAACCCCAAGGCCATTGAGTGGTGGAAGTCGCTGTTCAGGTATGACCGCTTCCAGGGGACGGCCGAGAACACCTTCATCTGGAACGACATGAACGAGCCGTCCGTGTTCAACGGGCCGGAGACGACGATGCCCAAGGACAACCTGCACCACGGCAACTGGGAGCACCGCGACGTGCACAACTTGAACGGCATGACCTTCCACAACGCGACCTACCAGGCCCTGCTCTCCCGCAAGACGGGCGAGTTGCGCAGGCCCTTCGTCCTAACGCGCTCCTTCTTTGCCGGCTCGCAGCGCTTCGGCGCCATGTGGACCGGGGACAACCAAGCTTCCTGGGAGCACCTCGGCGCTGCCGCCCCGATGCTGCTGAGCCAGGGCATCTCGGGCTTCCCCTTCTCGGGCGCCGATGTGGGCGGCTTCTTCGGCAACCCTGACAAGGATCTGCTCACTCGCTGGTACCAGGCCGGGGCTTTCTACCCCTTCTTCCGCGGCCACGCCCACATTGACGCCCGCCGCCGCGAGCCGTACCTCTCCGGTGAGCCTCACACGGGCATCATCACCACCGCGCTGCGTCTGCGTTACAGCCTACTTCCATCGTGGTACACGGCCTTCCATCAGGCCTACAAGGACGGCACCCCGATCATCCGGCCCATGTTCTACACGCACCCGTCGGAGGAGGCCGGCTTCAGCATCGACGACCAGTTCTTCGTTGGCGAGACGGGCCTCCTACACAAGCCCGTGGTGGAGAAGGACAAAGAGTCGGTAGACGTGTTCATCCCGGACGACGAGGTCTACTACGACTACTTCACCTACGAGATCGTCCCGACCCACAGGGGCAAGAAGACGACCCTCCCCGCGCCGCTCGAAAAGATCCCTCTCCTGATGCGCGGCGGCCACATCTTCCCCCGCCGGGACATCCCCCGCCGCTCCAGCGCGCTGATGCGTTTCGACCCGTACACACTCGTCGTGACGTATCCCAAGACGGCCAGGGCAAAGGCCGAGGGCAGCCTGTACGTAGACGACGGCGACTCTTTCGACTACGAGAAGGGCCAGTACGTGCACCGGCGCTTCGTGCTCGACGGGGCGACGCTCAGCTCGACGGACGCCGAGGGTCGGGACGCGGGTAAGGTGAAGCCGGGCGCCTGGCTCAAGGCCTTCGGCGAGGTGGCCGTCGACAGGATCGTCGTCGTGGGCGCGCCGCAGGCCAAGTTCTCCAAGGGCGAGGCCACGCTCGAGGCGGACGGCAAGGCCAGCACCGTCGGCGTTGAGTACGTGCCTGCGGCGGACGGGAGGGCCGGGCATGCCACCATCCGTGGGGTTGGGGCCAAGATTGCCCAGGACTGGAAGATCACGTTTGGCTAGGCGGGCTTGGGATGCTGCCGCTAAACCTTTGGGAGGACGTCTTCTTTTCTGGTCGCTGGTGGTCAGCAACGGGCTTGGTAGGGCGCTTAGTAGGGGTTCCTATCACAAAACCAGGGGAAGGTAGATTCGGCAGGTCTAGCATATCATGAATGGAAGGGCACGCGAATGTAGGGACTTGCTTTTTTTAACTTATATTTCCTTGATAGTGCCTATATATGGTGGAATATCATAGCAAGGATATGGCGTAACAGCATCAAGGTGGTGTTACCCGCATTACTACCTACCTACCAACCTACGTAACGTAGGTGGTACCCAGGCAGCCCGTGAGGCATCGTCCAGGTTTTGGACCCATGTGTATTTATGTACTCCGCGGTGAGCGCACTTCTCCTTCTACGATAGACCAGAAAATCCTACGGCGTACGATGGGAAAGCACGACCTCTTTAATCGAGACAAATAACTTAGGCAGGACAAGCATAGACCATCAGCCGACAAAAGCTCAGGATACAACAGTGCCGCTCACAGTCGGTCTCAGTCCAACACCTTCGCAACCTCCCGGTGCGCCTTTCGGCCACGCAACCGTCAGTCCGAACTGTTCGATTATCATTATATATTGAGTGCCCTGATCCCCCCCCCCTCCCCTTCCCCCTCATTCGATCCCTTCATGCTAGTCTAGGCCTTGCCCTTGTTGGACTACAGAGCTCAACCGTCTGTATCAAGACGGGAGCCCCTATCCTGCTCGGCGTTTCCCTGGCCGTACCTGAGACGAGCAGATCAGATACTTAGTTGAGCCTCAGATGTTTCTCACATTCAACTGACCCCGTCAAGTGTACTTGGCCCCACTGTCGCTTTCCGACACCATAAAACTTGGTTTCCTTCTCTCTTTCCTGCCTTTCCTTGCTTGTCTCGATTACCTACCTGCTTTTACGACCTTCAAAGGAGTCCTAATCTTCCCAACCCGAATCTTCACCCCGCTCCGGCACCACTGACAGCCGAAGCCGCCATAACCGGATGGTCCCTCGACACCAAGCAACTTTCTTTCCGCAACGGCCTCATTCTCCCTCGTTTGGTTTGGCAATTATTCTGGGCACCCTGAGCTTGAATCCGCCGGATAGCTAACGGATCCCTCTCACCTCTTCCGGCCTTGTTTCCATCTTTCTTTCCACCGCTTCTGCTGACCTGCTCTGGCTTGTTAGCAAAGGTTTGCCCTCCGTCTCGGCCTTGCGCGGCACTCTCTTTGGGAATTCCAAGTCTCCCAGGTCATCTGGTCAGTTCAACTTTTCACCGCCAGCTTCAGAAGGAACAGCTTTCGTGGTCCGTGGTCCGTGGAACGCGCCTGTACAGCACTAGCCTTCTCTCACTTTACTCTCAGCACCCTCGGCACACTTTCCAAGTCGCTCCTCACTCACCACCCGTCAAATTTGCCAAGATGTTTCCTTACCAGCTCCAGCAGCAGCAGCTCCAGCAAGCCTACATGATGAATACGGCCGGTGGTGGGTACGGCTCGAGCCAGCAAATGCTCGGCCCGCCGGGTTACCCTCACCCGGGAATGATGTTGATGCCCCCAATGCCGCCAATGCAGATGCCGATGCAGATGCCAATGCCGGGGCAGATGCCTGCGATGCCGATGAGTCCTATGCCAATGGGTCCTATGCCGATGGGTCCCATGCCCATGCCCATGCATGGACCGATGCCCGATATGGCTCCAGGTCCCGCTATGCCGATGTCATATTCGGGATACCAGAACTTCATGCAGTATGTTTTTCACCGAATCCTCAAGCACCTATGGCCTTCCCTTTCCTTCCGGTTTCGCTACTTGTATTCCCGTTTTCTCCTGGCGCGTTACCAACGATTCTTCCGACCTTGCATGTACTATCCGCCGCCTGGACCGCTCATGCCGCACGGCGGCTTCTACCCTGGAGGGAACCCGTTCTACCGGGACGCAACCGCGGGTCTGCCGATGCCGGGCGTCCCTCAGGGTACCATGGCCCTGGGCCGCATGGCTATCAACAACATCAGGGACATGGCCCAGCCGCCTCCCGAGAACGCCAATGCAAACGCCAACGCGGAGCAAGGTGAGCAACTGGGGCAGCAGCAGAAGAGTGGCCAGCTGGGGGGACAGGATCGACAGGACCAGGACGGCCCCTGTGTCGCCTACATGGAAAACCAAAATACAAGTAGCGATTCGGACTCGGAGGCAGAGTCGCCCGCCAGCTCCCCCTTCGGCCGGGCTCGTCGGCCGTACCACCGCAGGGGGGCGGCCCTGAATAATGGCTCATCCTCGGGATCGCCGGACGAGAGGATCCCTCGTGGCATTCTCCGTAACTCGTCCTGCCGAACAGGCTGGGGAAACCAGGAGCGTCTTGGCCGTGAGCGGCTGGACGTGTCAGTGCCCACAGCGATCCGCCGCGGTGCTGGAGCCACCACGTCCACGACCCAGACGTTCGACATGACGGCGCCGGACAGGCAGGGCGACTTCTCTATCGTGGTCCAGATCGGCCTGGAGACGTCCATCTTCCTCGTCACCATGAGCCGAGTCGCCAGCAACGCGCCAGCCATGGCCGACGTGCTGCGTCGCCACGGCGCCTCCATGATCGTCCGGGCTGAGCTCGCAGAGGCGCTCACGGCCATGCAGGACATCCTGGGCATGCTCAGCCGCATCCAGATCGCGCCGAGCCCGGACCCACCCCGGCACACGACTAAGTCGATCGCCTACTTCGCCCTGTACGCGGGGCAGCTCCGCCTGCCGAGCTGGCTGACGGACCGTCGGTACAAGGTCTGGCAGGATTCGACGCGCGACGTTGAGCCCCGCCCGGCCATCGACAGGAGCACAATATGGCCGTGGCAGCTCTTCATCGCCAAGTCCGTCCACATGCCCATGCTGTTCTCGGTCGTCGCCCGAGCCGTCATGCTCAACTGCCTGGTCGACGAAGCTGGTGACCTACTCGATCCGAACAACCGGAAGCGCCGCCTCGAGATCCTCCCAGATGGGATGGATGAGGTTGTGGAGCCCATTATTCGTGAGTGTATTTCTTCCTTGAATTGGAAACCCCAGACAGACGAGAGAGAAGAGGCAACACACAAAAAACACAAAAGAAAAAAAAGAGGGAGAGGAAGAGGAACTTGGAACTGAGAATATCCTTTCTATCCACCCACCTCAGGCGACATCAAAACCCACCGCAACAAGCTCCTCCACAGGATCTTCTCCCGCATTGACAGCCTCTACAATGCCCTCCTCGCCTGCCACCCCGTCTGCGGCCGCCGCCTGGCCAACATGGACGCCCGCCACCCCCACGGCGGCAACACCCGGAACGCGTGTGAGGAGAAGGCGCTGGTAGACCTCCAGACCTGGCTGCTGTCCGCCCGCCTGCACCCGCTGCCCCGGCCCGAGGCTGTCCGGGAGCCCGTGAGGGGCCTCCTCAGCCAGGTCCACATGCTCAGCGAGAGAGAGCCCCGGGCCGGCCATCAGGACTGTCGCGTGCTGGACCGCCTCCGCGACGAGGTCCTGCGGGAGGCCGAGCTGGCTGCCGTTCCTGTCCTTCCCTGAGGGCCCCCTGCTTGTGTTTCTGTTTCTGACCTGTTCAATCTTTTGTCACCATATGCTGGTCTCATTCCCTGGCCAGCAGTAGCATGGCACCCATTGATACATCTGTTCACGGACTGTGCTAGGCCAATTTTTGGAGGGGGACCGAGGGATGCTGCTCATTTTTTCACTACTCTTCCATTCCCTCTCCTCTTCCGGTTTCCTCCGCCCTCCCTTCCTGTCGAACTCAGACATGATTAGTCAATTCCTAACGGACTAGCGGGGGAGGAAGGCGCTTCCTTACCGGGTTCTCTTTTCGTTGTCGAGTACGTCATGGGTATGGGATGGCACTTTGGTGAATCAGGGTCGTCCACCAGAAAAGGATTGGGATCTGCTTTTTGACTGGACCGAGGTCATTCATTCGTCCCCCAAAAACACACGTTTGAGATATGTAGGATTAAACTTGCACAAAAAAACAGGACTCACATTGTAGGAGGCTGTTCCTTGAGGGATTTCTGTCTCACAATTCTCTCTAGTTTCCGGTCCCCTGTCAAGACTAGCAGATTCACGTAGTCGTTGAACTCGCGGAGACACTGAAACAATAATACCATCAGTCTCGCGATGCTCATCCGGCCAGCGAACATGGTTGTATCGAGACTCCAACCCGGATTTTGCCGGCTACCGTTGATGGTCTCCTCCGTCGCAAGAAACGAGCATCACAATCACAGACAAGGTCAATATCGGTTAGAGGACGCGATAGAATCAAATTTCACTTCTTACTACTGAATCCATCACCTCCCGCCGGTTGAAGACCGCGATGATACAAACTCAAGAAAAGATGGTTGATCCACAGCAATGATCGAGAAAATATGACGTCACGTTCGCACGTGTCAGATCTGGTATGTATTTGTAAGGCTGTGCCCTTCTTGAGGATGGAATGGAATATCAGGGCCTGGGTTGGCCTGCCTAAGCCCACGATACTTGTACGGAGCTCGGGGGTTTAGCCGGAATAGGCCAATCGCCAATGGTGGCAGTACGACGGCATATATTGGCCAGCATGAAGCCCGCGGGGGAGCCTCATCCGCCTTGGCGATCGTTCTTGCCGCGTGTCAACTTCAGCATACATGTGTCAAGCTAGGGAATTGGGGATCAGTTGGTGTTGTGCTGTCTTACCTTCATATCGTCGGACATCGGTAGTCTGGCTTGGAGCAATAACCACTTACAAGACCTCGATCGATAAATCGAGAGTGATACAACACAATAGGATGAGGCCATACATATTATTATGCATTGCGTCGCTTGCTGTGGCAGCGAAGGGTGACTGTGCGTGGCATGGAACACACAACCCCCTGAGTTCTCTGCAGCGTGGCCCCAGTGGCCATGATGGCCTCGAGGGGACGTGCGGGAAAGAGGTCCTGAGCAGTGGCTCGGGCTGGGAGGGGCCGGAAGCTTGTGTGGGCGAGTACTGCATCTACTCAAAGCGCGGCTTCAACGGTGGTGAGGGCATCGTCGTCATCACCACCGCCCATGTGGCGCAGGACATCGCAGCATTCTCTGATGGTCACAGCCCTCGTCAGCAGGACCCGCCCTTCAGGCCCGCCGACGTCCCGGGGAAGGGCAGGGGGCTGGTCGCTACGAGGAAAATCGCCAAAGGGGAGACCATCATGGTGCAGCCGCCTGTCATCATGGTCCTCACAGAGGCGTACCGCGCCTTCAGTGTGGACGAGGCGAACCGGCTCTACCGCCACGCGCTAGAAATGGTCTCTGAATCCGCTAGGAGCGCCGTCTTGGACCAGTTTGGCCACGACCTGTACACCAAGGTCGACAAGAACGGCTTCACCGTGTTCATCAACCGAGACTCGTCGAGCCAGCACATCGGCGTGTTCCCCCACGCCTCCTTCATTAACCACGACTGCCGCCCAAACATCAACTACCGCCTCAATAATATCACACACACCACCACGGCGGTGCGGGGCATCCAGCCTGGCGAGGAGCTGAGCATCAGCTACGTCGACCTGATGATCCCGCGGGCCGAGCGCCGGAAGCGGCTCCGGGATTGGGGTTTCGACTGCACATGCAGCCAGTGCATGATGAGCGACGCCGACGCGGCCGCCTCCGACGCGAACCTAGAGCGCATCCAGAAGCTGGAGAGCGACCTGGACAGCCCCAACGCCACCGTCACCGCCAGCATGGGCGAGGAGCTCGTGCGCCTGTACGAGGCCGAGCGACTCGACATCTACCTCGGCCCGGCCTACACGCGCGCTGCCCTCAACTTCGGCCTGTTCGGCGTCGAGGACAAGGCCAGGGAGTACGCCACCAAGGCCATCAGCGCGCTTGAGCGGCAGTACGGCCCCGACGCCAGCGACATCCCGTCCATGAGATTGCTGCAAGAGAACCCGCAGGCACATTGGTCCTGGGCGCTGCGGAAGATGGCGGTGTTGAACATCCCTACTGAGCTGAAACTGTAGAATACTTTACATCCCTAGGTAGAAGTGGGTGTACCTAGTTGATATAACTAGACGAAGAAGAGTCGTGTCGGCGAGAGGTTGGTTGAATCACTTGGAGTTGGGTGGGTGGGACCAGGTATGGAGGATTGGTGCCAGGCAGCCAGAATTTCCATCGGATGTCCTATGCCAATCGGCTTACGGAAAATGCACCTACTGGAAACATGCAGCTCGCGGAAGTCTTCGTGAACTTGCGGATGGCTGGGAAAGAAGCAAGGGTGAATGAAGTTTTAGGGTTTAGGCAGCCATCACCAACCGGTGAAGGCAGGTGCATTCACCATCGACGTCGCACCTACGCTCTGTACTGCTTCGTTCCTGGGCATGTACGACCACGTGATAGCGTGTGTTTTTGGCTTTTCAATCACTACGGTGGGGCTGTTTGCTGCCTGGTGCACGCGTCAACTTCACCCCTTGCACCGCGTTCCAACAGGCAAACCTTCGCCCTTGGCAGCTGAAGGATAGCCCGACATAAATAATGGAAACGGACGACACAAACAAAAGCTTCCGTCCATCTCTCTTCTGCCTCACCAGCTACCCCTACACTCCCACTCACCAATTGACCTAGATTGAGCATGCTCGGGCCATTTCATTTCATGACCAATTGATACCAGTGACTCGCCACCTACCCTTGCACTCCGCTCAAACCTACGGAAACGAATGCCGCCGAAGCGCAGCACAAGGAAGGCGGCGGCTGCCCCGCCAGCCCCTCCTCCGCTTGATGGCTGTAACATCGCCCTCAGCGGAACTTTCCCTAATCTATCTCAAAGCAATGTCAAGGACAAGGCAATTGCCCTCGGTGCACAGGTCTCGAGCTCTGTGACGGCCTCCACCACCCATCTCGTCACGACCCAGCATGATTTCCTCAGGAATACCACCAAAGTCAAGGCGGCCAGTGCTGCGGACCTTCCTATCATAAGCATCGACTGGCTCCTGGACTGCGAGTCAAACAACAAGCGCGAAGCAGAGACTTCCTACAGCTTCTCCACGCCTTCCTCCGGTTCCGCCTCAGCACCAGCACCAGCACCTGCACCAGCGCCTGCGTCGGCTAAATCCCAATCACAACCCAAGCCACAACCCCAGCCAGCTGCTGCGAAGAGCAATGGCAAGACGAAGAGATCGGCCCCGATCAAGGCCGACTCTGATTCTGACTCTGACGTCAAGCCCCAAGCTAAGAAGGCCAAGAAGGGTGCCAAAGGTTCCGCCAACGGAACAGCCAGCAAGGACACTAAGACAAAAGCCAAACAGGCCAAGGCCGACAAGGAAGATGCCGCAGACGGGCAGATCGCCAAGTCCAAAAACATCCAGGTGCCCTTGGACGAGGCATGTCTCATGAGCGGCTACTCCGTCTACATCGACAATTTGGCCAACATCTGGGACGCCTCTCTCAACCAGACGAATGCGTCCAACAACAACAACAAGTTCTACAAGATCCAGATCATCCGCAATGCCAGCGGAGACTTTAAGACCTGGACGCGTTGGGGCCGTGTCGGTGAACGGGGTCAGGTGGCCTGTCTCGGCAGCGGCTCCGAGGCTGGTGCCATCCAGCAGTTCCAAAAGAAGTAAGCTGGGCTATTATTTGACCCTTTCCGCCTCGTTCTGCAGAACGGCAGTCGCAAGATGCTCTCTACTGGTGCTGACAAGTGGTGTTTTTTCCCTCCCAGGTTCAAGGACAAGTCTGGCCTCACCTGGGAGAATCGGAACAACCCCGCCATCCCTGGGAAGTATTTCTTCATCGAGCGGAGCTACAACGCAGATTCAGACCAAGAGGGCGACGACGAGGACAAGGATGACGAAGGCGATGATGCAGAAAACGGCAAGGCCAAAGAGAAATGGGTCGCTCCGAAGTCCAAGCTCACCGAGCCCGTGCAGGAGCTCGTAAAGCTCATATTCAACCAGCAGTACTTTGCGGCCGCTATGAGCGAGCTCAACTATGACGCGAACAAGCTACCACTGGGTAAGCTGAGCAAGTCAACAATCACCCGCGGTTTCCAAGCCCTGAAGGACCTCTCGGCCCTGCTCGACGATAACAGCCTGGCCGAGTCCGAGTACGGGATGACCACGGCCCAGGCGACGGAGCACCTCTCTAACACGTACTACTCGCTGATCCCTCACGCCTTCGGCCGCAATCGCCCGCCCATCATCTTCGAGAACACGCTGCTCAAGAAGGAAGTGGAGCTGCTCGAGTCCCTGAGCGACATGAAGGACGCCGCGCTCATCATGAAGACTGAGAAGGTCCAGGACAGCGTGCACCCGCTAGACAAACTGTACGAGGGCCTCAAATTGGACGAGATGACTGCTCTGGATCAGGACGAGTCCGAGTTTAAGCTGCTCAAGGATTACCTGAACACCACGCGGGGCCACACACATGGCCACACGTACAAGGTTCATCAAATCTTCCGCATTGAGCGACAGGGCGAGAACGAGCGGTTCGACAAGCATTCACCGCTGGCCGGTCCGCCCCGCGATCGCCGACTTCTCTGGCATGGGTCCCGAGTCACAAACTTCGGTGGCATCCTGTCGCAGGGCCTCCGGATCGCCCCGCCCGAGGCCCCAGTGTCTGGCTACATGTTTGGCAAGGGTATCTACCTGGCCGACATGTCTTCCAAGTCGGCCAACTACTGCTGCTCGTACATTTCTGGCGGGCACGCGTTGCTCCTGCTGTGCGAGGCCGAGCTGGGCGACCCCATCCAGACGCTCACAGGCGCGGACTACGACGCCGGCGAGAAGGCCAAGAAGCAGGGCATGTTCACCACGTGGGGGCAGGGCTCTACGGGCCCCAAGGCATGGAAGGATGCCGGGTGTGTGCATCCGTCGCTTGTGGGCACCAAGATCCCGGACCCGAGCGTCATGCCCGGCAAGACGGACGTCAAGGACGCCTACCTGTTGTACAACGAGTACATCGTCTACGATGTCTCGCAGGTCCGTCTCCGATACCTGCTCCGGGTAGAGATGTGAAGAAGAGGGTAGTGTGTGTGTGTGTGTGTATGTCTATCTCAAAGGGGGTTATGGGCTTCTCTTCTTTTTTTCTCTTTTTGTTTTTCGTCTCTTTTTTGGCCCCAGCGGATGCGCGTGGGCTTGACGGGATTGTCAAAATACCCACACCACTGCACATCTCTCATGCTGATGGAGGATCTCAGCTTGACCAAAGTCGAAGAATAAATGTGGATGATATCATTCCGTCATAGCTTCAGGAGTACGTCAAGATGACAGTGATTCTGCGTTGCGTAGCGCCGGGGTTGCTGCTTGATAACCTAGCCCCGGAGCTCCGCATATGTATAAATGAGCCTCCATGCTCATGGTTAATTATATAGGTAATTAATTAGGTCATTATCTTTTAAGAACAGTTTACACCCCAAGGCTTAGCAACGCTAAAGTGCAAACACAAGAACAACAGAACCTCATGATTCAAACGCCATGGGCTATGGTTTATTAACACCCCTCAGGTTACTCAGCCCTGTTACATTCCATGATGTTAAGCTCCTTACCAAGGTTTATCTCCTAAGTTGCGATGATCTCCTTAGAGAGTGGAGCCACTCTTAAAGAAGGAAGAATCCCTTGAAAAGAGTCTGCCGGAACCTCGCCCAGTTTCTCAACTCTCAACCCTTTTGACATGGTGCACCCTTCTAATGGGAACGGGAGGTTCAGAGTCCTCAGGGAGGGGACTTTATTCTTAATGTCTTGAGCGTCCCGGCCATTTTATTCGGCAGTTTCTTCATTTTTTTGTGTAGACGGCGTCACCACTATCGACTGGAAGGGGGGACTGCAACTCCTCGTCAGCACCGGAGGTCTATTGTGTTTGTGAATTGCAATTTCACCTCCGCGTTGAGGATTACTCAGGGTTAAACACGTTGCCCTGATATCAGTGCTTTCGAACACTCCTTAGACCTTTTGAGCGAACTATGGGGATGATGACTAATTACATAATAGGTCGCCTGATGTGAGATCGAAGGTCCTAGCTTCAGCCATTAATTACCACACAATGAGCTTGTATGTCCGAGAGGAGATTCTTTTCCTTCGTGTTTTTAGCTAATGCTGTATTACGATTCTTGATCATTCCATTTCGGCTCAATCCCAGGCATTAATTATCTCCGGAACTCTAGATATCCTATTCAGAAGCAGACGGATAGAAAGGAGTGTGAACAACCAAAGTCGGTACAAACATTATCTTCAAGCTTTGAATGGTGGTCCCTTCAACATCCTACCCTCCTCCCTTAACCAAGCAGTCTCAACCAAATGCAGTGAAGTAGTAGGGCCTGATGGTCATATCCAACTTCTTGCATGTGGTACGTGTATCCGAGTAGAACTGGCCCATGGTCCAGTTAGGGTTGATCCATGTCGTGGTCTCGCACTCCAGCGGCAAGGTGACGTTGGCCCACGCGTTGAAGGTGATGCTAATATGTAGGCAACGGGCAAGCAAGGAGAGTCCGTCAGCAAAAGAGGGAGGTTCGCAAATGGAAATTCAAACAAGAGGAGGGGGAGGGGGGGGGAATTCCGGAAAGGAAAATAACTCACGGGCGGTCTGGACTGGTATCAGCGCAAGTCCAGCTCTGGTTGAAGTTGAAGACCTTGGTGGGCACCGAGAAGTACCAGTCAACGGCACCGCCGCCGGACCCGGGGTTCCCCGGAGCTCCGTCCGGCACCGAGCAGGTGTACTTCATGTTGCCGAAGAAGAAGTGGCTGAGCACGTTGGAGGTGGCGGAGCAGACGGCCACACTGGGTGCCCGGGTCGGGTTCACCAGCGTGAAGTTGACATAGCCCCAGCTGTTCTGATGAGCCGGGGTGGTGAAGACCCATGCGGCGTGGTAGTCGAACTCCTTGAGCTCCCAGGCGAAGTCACCAAAGGAGGTGTCGGTGCAGCCGTGGCGCTTGACAAGGGGTGATGCGGGGGAGGTTGGCGCTCCCAGGGTGAAAGGTAGGAGGGCGAGGAGGGTGAGTATGATGTTCATCTTGTGATGGACCGCCGTGGGTTAGTTCAGTGATTATTCAACTCTGGAGATGTAATCTCAACACAGTGCTATGAGAGTGGATGACTCGATAGGTTTGGTGGGGAGTTCAGGTCTCTGTGATAGCGGCAAGTGGACACCATCCGCGGTATATATATACAGACATATGGATTCGAAGATTCATTATCCCATCAGCATTCCGCCTTCCGCATCGTGGCTGACAAGGTGGCTGTCGGCAAGTGGGGTCATCTGTCTACTGCAGTGTAGGTGCTGTGTAGGTAGGATGTCTATTCCTGGTAACTGGGCCAATGGCTTGTGACCTCGGACGCGGAATGGCCGCATGGCGTCGGCAGTGTAAGCGTTAGCTCTCGTATCCTCAGCCGATTTGCAGTCTATTGAATCCGGGAACGGGAAAAGAGGAGAAGAAAAAAGATTCGAGAAATAATCCCCTGTGATATGTCACATGTACAAGGAAAGGAGATGAGTTGACCACTAGGGGATGCACCGATGACCTATTATGCTGCATCCTCCCATGTGATGGGAGGACTGCCTTGAAAGTTGGCACCCGCTTCAGCAGCAGCCTGGTAACCAAAGATATCCTGTGGCTCTGCGGATGATAAACTGAAAGAAAGAAAACGATTCGGGCGAGGGAGACAAGGTTGTACGATGACTTGGAGCCGTTTGAACCCGTTCCGCCAGGCAGGCCACAACAAGGTGCCAAGAACTCGTGTTCCTGGCAAATACAACCCAAGGTCACCTTACCCAATGGGCCAATACGCAGCATGCAGCCCCCCCGCCAACGAGCGTGACCGCGGGAGGCGGCAATGAATTTAAGCATTACAGGCCTGACGCTATTACATGCCTCCCGTCTGTCTGGCACTTTATTAGGCGGGGGAGATCAGCTCAAGCGGCACCTCATGGCACTACCTGCCTAGTACTAATTAGGTCGTGCTTTACATAATTACATCAACAACCACTACTATGCATTTTCTCTAGGGTCCAACAGCTTTCCTCTCTCTGAGCTGATACGCCACCACCCAGATGAACTATCGATGGCCACGTGCCCCTGGTTTTGCAGTTTCCAGAACTTTTGCCAAACGAATACGAGGCAAGACCCGGCTCCCCCCTTCCACGATTCTTCAATCAAAACGTGGCACCATCATACGAATTCCGGGACTCCCTCCCTACTGTATCCTCATGTATGTGTATGCCAATGCCAATATGCACCGCGGCCTCCAGGCTAAAGGCCCGCTGCCTGCTAGCGCCCGCATATCTTTCTGGCAGTTGGCGCTGCCTACAGCTCATATAGCTGTATTCCATATTATTACGTTTAGGGATTTGCGGAGCACACACGCACATGTGATACTTGCGTCTGGTCTGCATCGATTGCTGAATCTGGAGCTTCTGCGTAATTATCCGTCATATCCTCCAAGATTGTTTTCTCGTAAGCTCTTGCAGGCAGACGAACCTCTAGTGGTCCCATAGTCGTTCACCATCCAGGAGAGCCCGGCATATGTGACTCACTTCCATGGCCCAACCATTGACAGCCACTGGTCGGTGACGCGGATCAATACCACCCTTGCTGCCGAGTAGGAAGGAAAGATCAGGCATGTGTCGGCCGTACGGTCCCGGAATGGGATCGGCTGGAGACGGCAGGATCTCTTTGGAGGCCTTGGTCATGGGTATCTGGGCCTCGAACAGACTGTCGGGTCTGCCTACCTACCCAGAGACACCGTACATATGCTTGCTGCTGATCGTGGCTACACGGAGCTGAGATTTGATTTTGAGCAGGGACCTGTTGAGTAATGGAACAATCCTTAGCCTGTGTTATGTACAGTATCGCAAGCCATGCATAATTACCTTTTTTGATATGTAGGTAGATCGGTACCTACCAATGTACGTAATTACCTGGGCAAGGAAGGTAATTATCCCATGCACTCACACTATGAGAACGACGAACGCTATCCGTATTCCTAGTTCGTGATGCGGAAGAAATGGCGTGGAAGCGACGAAAAAGCCGAAGGTCTACATAATTACTCCACACTCCTGGTATGAGCTAAAAGAACACAGTAACAACTTCCTCTAGGTGCCTACCTAGGTAAGTAGGGTACGAGGTCGGTGTGCTGCATAGAACCCACCGCTCGCTCTACAGTCTACATCCCCTGCACCGTCCTAGGCTGGTACTCCTCCTCCCAATACCTCAGCCCCTCCTCGGTCAGCCTCAAGCTGAGCGCCTGCACCGCTTCCTCGATCCTCTTCTCCGTGCTCAGGCCGAGGATGGGCGCGCACCCCTTGTGCAGCACCCAAGCGGTGGCCAACACGGCCATGCTGACGCCCTTCTTTCCGGCGAGCTCCTCTACCCGCTCAACGATGACCGTGTTCGCCGTCTCGTTCCAGCTCCTCGTCCTGGCGTCAGTCTGCTCGCGGAGGCTGGCCTGCTCCCCCTCCCCCTTCCTCAGCGGGCGGGCCAGCAGGCCCCTGGCCAGGGGCGACCAGGGGATCACCCCGACGCCCGTGGCGGCGCAGAAGGGGATCATCTCCCTCTCCTCCTCGCGGTACAGCAGGTTGTAGAAGGGCTGCATGGAGACGAACTTGGTCCACCCCCTCAGCTCGGCCGTGTGCTGCAGGCGGGCGAGCTCCCAGGCGTACATGGAGCTGGCGCCCAGGTAGCGGGCCCGGCCGGAGCGGACGACCTCGTGCAGGGCCAGCATGATCTCCTCGGGCGGGGTCTCGCGGTCGAGCCGGTGGATCTGCAGCACGTTTCCGTGGTCGGTGCAGAGGCGGGCCAGGCAGTCGTCGACGGCCCTGAAGACGTGCTTGCGCGACAGGCCCATCTGGTTGACGAGGGCGCCATCGTTGACCGGCTGGGGCCTGCCGTGGCCGCCGTCGTTCATGACAGGGTTGAAGATCTTGGTCAGGATCACGACCTTGGAGCGCGGGATGTTGTACCTCCTGAGGGCCTTGCCGACGATCACCTCGGACGCGCCGTTGCTGTACGTGTCGGCCGTGTCCCACGTGTTGATACCCAGGTCGTATGCCTTCTTGAGCAGCTTGATGCCTTCCTCCTCGTCCAGAGTCCAGGGCGAGCCCTCCCACTTGGACGACCCGAACACCATGCAGCCCTGGATGAGCTTGGACACCTTGAGGCCGCTGTTTCCTAGCCTTACGTATTCCATTTTGGTGTGATATGCCTTGCCGTGCTGTAATGTGATGTACTTTGATGTGCAAGTTCAGAGGACTGCAGTACAGATGGTTGAGCTCAGGGAGTCAGGGGGGCCTAGTTGGTGTAGTGTATGCAATATGGTCGCTGGTGCATGTGATTGGCGAATGGAAAAGGTACGTGTGGGGATTGGATGGGAATAAAGACCAATGACTGACTGGTGCTCTGCGGGGAGAAGTGTATATGTGGTGGAATTAAGCCGGGAGCAGTGAGGGGATGTCTACGTGCTCAGGTATCAAAAGATGTGGAAAAAAGAGGGCAGTTCTTGCTCACGATTGCTACTGCAAGTAAACCAGGGGCTAAAGCTCCAAACCACCGAACTCTTGACTATCCCGGCCACGGGAGGGAGTGGTGGTCACGAAAGCCACTTGGTTTCCGATCGTCAGCCCGAACCCGATACCGATGTGGGGGAGCCCCGATGCCACTGCGGAGCGTTCCTAGGCAATCGTGCTACTGCCGGGAAGTTGGCCGGGCTCGAGTGGGCTCAGTGGCGCTGCGGGGTGTCCTCGGACTTCTCCCCGGTCCACACATCGACGGCGTTGTTGCAAGTATGCTACCCAGCACACTGCGGAGGGACAACCGGCACTTCAAGGGGAGGCTCGATTATCAACTCGGACGTGGGGGCTTATTTCGGAGAAGAAAGAAAAAAACCTGAATGGAATGAGAGGTGGGTTGCGCTCCTTTGGAGCTCGGCCGTCACGTTGGAAGTTGAGATGCCCCGGCTGGGGCAAATCGCTGAGTGAACACCTACCTCAAACAAAATTCCTATCCCTTCGAGAAAAGGGGCAATAATTGTACCAACAGTGCGGAACAGCATTTTGGTAGGGAAGGTGAACTTTTGTTGGACCTCTCGCCTCCTTCCTGCCCTCACCATAGGACGTCGGTCTGACTGGGACACACTACCGCCCCCAATTAGCGCCTATTCGGTCATTACCACCAAGGCACCAACTGCACCATATCCCCCATTACTTGCGTGCGTGATCATCTATGGCCAAACGCTTTCTCGCTCGCTCCCCAGAAACACCCAAGGCTTTTACACACCAACCCGGGCAGCAATATGACATCGATCCTCATAACCGGCGGCGCAGGCTTCATCGGCCAGGAGCTAGCAGCATCCCTGGCCCAACGGTCTAACATCACAATCACCCTCACAGACCTGACACAACCCCCCATCCCGCCGCCGCCGCCGCCGCCGCCGACAACAACAACAACCCCCAAGAAGGGCACTAACGTGAAGTTCATCTGCCTCGCCTCGGACCTGACGGACCCGGCAGCCGTGTCCCGCGTGCTCGCCCCGCGTTACGATGCCGTCTATACCCTGTACGGCCTCATGTCCGGCGGCTCCGAGGCGGACCTGGAGCTGGGCCTGGCCGTGAACCTCGACAGCCACAGGCGGGTGCTCGACTTCCTGCGGACCAACCACCCGGGCACCGTCATTGTCTTCCCCTCCAGCCTGGCAGTCTACGGCCCCACGCCCGCGGGCGAGCTGGTCAGCGAGTCGACCTCCCCCGTCCCGCAGTCGAGCTACGGCGCCGAGAAGCGGGTCGTGGAGACGCTCCTCAATGACTACTCCCGGCGGGGCCTCCTCGACGGCCGCGTGGTCCGCCTCCCGACAGTCGTCGTCCGGCCAGGCAGCCCCTCGGCGGCGGCGTCCTCCTTCGCCAGCGGCATCGTGAGAGAGCCGCTGCGCGGGCAAGTGAGCGTCCTCCCCGTCTCGCCGGAGCTGGACATGTGGGTCTGCTCCCCCGAGACGGTGGTGAGGAACCTGATCGCGGTCAAGGACGTGCCCGCCTCCGAGCTCGGCTTGTGGCGCACCGTGAACCTGCCCGGGCGGCCTCGCTCACGGCCTTGGCCCAGTAGCTGGGCGGGAGGAGGAGCGCGAAGTTGGCCCCGGCCTCCGAGGCCTCCCGGGCGCAGTGGATCGTCTCCCGCGTGCTCTGCGCGCTGATCCCGGCCACGATCGGGTACGTCGGAGGCAGGCCGGCCTCGGTCACCGCCTCGCGCGCCGCCCTCACGATCCGCCGCCGCTCCTCCCGGTCCAGGAGGGCCAGCTCGCCGTTGGTGCCCAGGTAGACGAGGCCGTGCTGGCCCGAGCGGGCGAGGTGCTGCGCGTGCAGGTGCATCGCCGCGTAGTCGACCTCCTGGGTGGCGTCCGGCTTGTACAGGGCGAGGACTGGGGTGTAGACCCCGGGCGGGAGAGGCCTGGCCTTGGTTGCCATTGTTGATGAGGGCATGTGGTGTGGTGGGTTGGGTTGGGCTGATGGGTTGAGTTTCGGGGTTTGTGGTGGGGCAAGATGTCGCACGGGCTCGGGACGGGGAACGGGGACGGGAGTAAGGAGTCAGGGGTTGAGGGGATTAGCTAGATTGTAATCAATTGCCGCCCCGTAGACGGATGGGACTACAGGATTGTGCTTTAGCTTATTTTTATCCTTCTATGTGTTCTTGCCAGCAGCCAGCCTTCGAGGGGCAGAGCAACAGTCAGATAAAAAGCCCCAAACCACGGCAAAAGACCCCTCAAGGAGGCGGAAAGCCGACCAAGACACTTCAATTCCCGCCTGATTCGGGGATCTGCCCCGCGATCGGTGCGGGACCCTGGAGCTGGGTGCCACCGCATTGCGGATTCAACATTAGAATCATGGTGCCAATTTCCCGGACTTCTCTCCGACTTTCCGATTCGTTTCCAAAGGATTCCCAGCAATGACGAGATGCTTCAGCATCCACCTACTAACCCCTATCACAGGGGTTACAGCCGTTTGGGCGATCGTAGCGATCCAGGGGTCAACCAGAGGCAGCGACGCCACGTCTCTAGAGTCATGCATGCGCGGTGTGTTGCCTGTATCACCGGATGCAATTAGATATTTCTATGCTTTCACAGTCAAATGCCGAAATTGAAGATACATCCTTCAAACGGTATGAGTGACGGCCCTTTCACTGAAACATCTTCTTTAAGATTCGGCCTCCTAGCTAGCAGGTGTTCGTATTAGACAAATCTACCAGTTTAACTCTAACTCTCATTATCTGATGGAGTGCCGCAGAGGTGAAAATGCTCCAGATATCCATATGTGCGCTTGTCCAGAGTAAAAACGAGAGAAAAGATGTGATAATGGTAATTATGGGCGTTTATCGTCAACAGTTAAAGGGGCTGCCCTCAACTCAAAGTCGAGACTTAGGCCTCCAACGAATCCAAGGGTGTTTCGTGGCCGAGCGGATCAGGTGCTCCAGATCCGCTGTATTGACCAGGCCCGGATGGGCCTCGTCGAGGGAGTTGATGCCGCAGAACTTCATGGAGACCTCAAGCTCATCTTTGAGGACTGATAAGAGGAGCCATCTGTCAGTACCATCACCATGCCGGGGGGCTTGGGGCTGCAAACAAATTCGAAGGATGCCTGGGAGAAGGAGTGACTCACTCTGAATAAGATGAGCACATCCTTCCTCTCCATATGTCAGGGAGTAAAGGAACGGCCTCCCAACACCAACAGCGCTCGCACCCAGGCAGATCGCCTTGAGAATATCCGATCCCCGCTCAAATCCACCATCGATAATGACCTCCAGCTTGTCAAACACCTCAGGGCAGTACTTGTGCAGCTCGAGCAGCACCAGGATCGCCGGCTGAGACGTGTCGAGCGACCTGCCGCCGTGGTTGCTCAGCATGATGCCCTCACAACCGTACCTCTCCGCCAGCCTGGCGTCCTCGGCCGACTGCACCCCCTTTAGGACGACCAGCAGCCCGGACACCTCCTTGATCCAGGCGATGTCCTCCCAGACGAGCTTCTTCTCGACGTACTGCGCCATCAGCCTCCCCATCCCGCCGCCCTTCTTGTCGTTGCTGGCCACGGCGCCCGAGACGGCCGACGCGATGGCCTCGGCGGCGATGCGCTCGTCCGCCTCGCGCTTCCCGGGGACGGGCGCGTCGACGGTGACGAAGATGGCCCGGATGCCCAGCCCCCTCGCCCTCCGCAACAGGTCCGCCGTCTTGGCCCTATCGGAGCTGACGTACAGCTGGAAGAAGAAGGTCTGCGCCAGCGGCGGCGACGACTGGGCCGGGTGCCTCCCCACGGCCGGGACCCGGCCCGAGGCGGCAGCGACGATGGCCGAGAGCGGGTACAATGCATTGTTGGAGATGCACTGGATGACCCCCTCCCGCGCGGCGCCCCGGGCCAGCGCGAGCTCCCCGTCCGGGTGGGCGAGGCGCGCCATGGCCGCGGGGCTGATGAAGAAGGGGACGGCGCTGTCGTGGCCCAGGATGCGGCGGCGCATGCAGGTCGAGGCCACGTTCTTCAGAACCCGCGGCCGCAGCATGATGCGCCGGAGGAAGGATCTGTTCCACCCGTGCGTGTTAAGGTCCGTCGCTGCCGACGAGTAGAATGCCCATGTCTTGGCCGTCAGAGTCTTCGATGCCACTGCCTCGAAATCGGCCGCGCTGATACACGACCAGAGGCCCGGTTTCCGGTTGGGTTCCGGCCCCGGAGGTTGTTGTTGCTGTTGTTGTCGTTGCTGTTGTTGTCGTTGCTGTTGTTGTTTGTGCTGTGCTTGCGACTGAGACTGTTTCTCCGCTGCCTCTACCTCAACGTCGGGCGGAGCAACGTCGTTGCTCGTCGGGATGAAGCTACCCTTGAACTTCTCTGGAGCTAGTGTCTCCTCCAGCATTCCGGGAGCGTGGATGCCGTCATACGCGGTCGTTGCATCCTTGCCCGCATACTGCAGGAGGGCTTCAGACGCACGTGTCAGCAAATAGCGCATGAAAGGGAGTTTGGCGGAATGGGTAAGCGAGGGCAGTCCTAGGGGGCGAGGTAAAGACAGGAAATGGGACGGCGGGCTTACTGGCTGGGCCTCCGGGGTGCTCATCGAGAAAATCTGTCACATCCCACACCTTTCTGTGAACAGCAATCCAACAATCATTGACTGATTGGTGTCTGCCGTTAATAGCACCTCGGCCGCATTGGTGTATAGTGAAGGGCCAAGAAAGAAAAGAAAAAAGGAGGAGAGGGGAAAAATAACGAAAAAAATACAAAACAAAAGAGCAGACTGTGGATGGAAACCAAGTCTGATCAGTTACCGATTGATCTCAGCTCCCAAGGGCATAAAGGCTCGTGAGTACGCGCAAGGGGAAAAATCCCAGTCTGTGTAAGAAGATGGTAAATTCAGTCAGGCAGCAGATGATTTGATATTCCAACGGCTTCAGCAACTGAGCTGGTGGTTCGAACTGATCACCGCGTGGAGACTGGAGAGAACCTGAGGGAAGAGCTGAGTGGACTTCTAACAGAGGCCCTAATCGTCAGGGGAAGCAGCATGCTCAGAATATTCATTGGCCCCGCTGGGCTGTAGCGACGAGGCCAAGGGCCATAGGGTAACGGTCTTCAGGTCCGTCTCTCGATGACATCTCGAACTATCCGCTCGCAACTTTGCGATCGAGCTGAATCGCCCCGCTGCTTAGCATGGGTGAAGCTATCCCGAGAGTGGAAATATGGTGGGGTGGTGGTTCTTGTGGTAACTGGTGAGGAAGAAACGGTGCTTTTACGCAGGAGAGTGCGACCGCCGTTCCCCGCGGTCTTCTCTCCGCATGTTGCCATTATCAGTTCCCACCACTGCCATTTTCCATTCTCCTACCTCCATTCCAATGAGTTCGGTTTGGAGGATCGGCACTGTAAATCTTTTGGCCTGAGTGTATGCGCGTGATGTAGTCAGACGGTATGAACACCGACGGCTTCGTGATCGTTGTCGTGGTCGTCCACGCTGGCGCTTTCACCTGGAGCAGCGCACCAGTGATAAAGGTCGGATGGACCTGCAATAGGTGTTGTAACTTCTAACCTAAGGGCGGGCCTGTGTCCACGTAACACAACTAAGTTTGACAGTGAAAAAATTGTGGAGTTGCTCGGAAAAATTGCTGCCCACGGGCGGTGTTGAGTGCGACAGGCATGGGAAAAGCCAACAGCTACTACCTACATGGTAGGTCGCTGTGAAGCCTGATGCCGACTTCACATTCGAGTCGAGGTTCATATTCGGAGTGTGATTTAAGCCGCCCCGCTCCTATGCCTTTTTGATCTCGGCATAAAGTCCTCATCACAGGGACAATCGGGACAACTCTTGGTCCGCCAGCGAGCTGGCAGGAGATCGAGACGCGGACTTGAATATGAAACTTTCCGCGTCCGCTGCACCAAATGTACATTCGCAGTGGCGTACTCGCATATTAAGACGAGAGCATATGGAATGATAGGATAATTAACCCTTGGCCAAAGGAAGATTCTAATCTGTGAAGTCTTAACTTTAGAAAGGACCCAAATCGATTTGGCTGATTTTTGGATTTCTGATCAAATGCGATCCGCGGACGAACCCACAGGCTCTCCATAATTACAGAGACTATGGGCTGTCATCACGGCGACTTCGAGATTCGAGCCCGGCGCTTGATTCAAGAATCAGTTTGCAAATCTTTATATATACCGACCAGCCAGTGTCCCAGTGTCCACTTGTCAGAAGTCCGATGTCTCACTAAAAGCTACCAAACCGTGCCAAAATAACGATAAAATCACAGCGATGGCCGGCAAGAGATCTATCCTCATCACCGGCTGCTCAGATGGTGGTTTGGGGTCGGCCCTAGCCCTGAGCTTGCACTCCAACGCAGGGTGGCGCGTTATTGCCTCTGCACGCGACACTTCGAAGCTGACAGCCGTCCAGGCGGCCGGCATCGAGTGCATCCAGCTAGACGTCGTGTCCGATGAGTCCGTCTCTGCCGCCGTGGAGCATGTCAAACGGCTGACCAGCGGCTCGCTAGATGCCCTCATCAACAACGCCGGGGCGAGCTACCCGATGCCTGTGGTCCACGTCGACATCGGCAAGGCCCACGACCTGTTCGAGCTCAACCTGTTTTCCATCATCCGGGTGACGCGAGGGTTCCTTCCACTGCTTCTCAAGTCGACCTCGGACCGCGGCGCCGCCATGGTTGCCAACAACACCTCGATTGCCGGCCTCTTCGGTTGCGGAGTTCCTTTCCTGGGGGCGTACAACGCGTCCAAGGCCGCAGCTATCAGCCTGACTGACAGCATGCGCATCGAACTGTCTCCATTCGGAATCCGCGTGGTTAATCTCACCACCGGAACGGTGAAATCGAACATCCTCAAGAACACGTCTGCTCCAAAGCTGCCCGCCAACTCCATGTAAGTTGGGGCAACCGCGATAGCTTCTTACTTTCCCCCCTGTAGCATCCCTGAGCCTTGATTCAGCCATTGACAGCAGTGCCTGGCAGGTACAACATCGCCAAGGATGCGATAGAGCCGCCCATGGCCGGCAGCCAGCCTGACCTGAAGGAGATGGATGCAGTAGCCTGGGCAAAACAGGTCGCCCAGGACCTGAGTAAGGCCAAGCCAGCACACATGATCTACCGGGGCTCGAAGGCAGGCACGGCAAGAATTGGTTCTTGTCTCCCTGTTGGGACTCTGGATGGCCTTATGAAGAAGGTGGCCGGCATTGACGTGCTGGAGCGGAGAATTCAGGAGCAGGGTGGGCCAGGATGGATGGAAGCTTCCTGAGAAAAGTGAAGAACCCCCTTCTCACTAACTACATATAGGATAATGGTGATAAGCTATAACGAGATCCGAATAATTTGAATCTCCCACCTTGCAGGCTTGCGTTTTCCTCTGTGTGGGCGTTATATAGGTAGGCTTGCCTGGTTCTCTTGACCCTGGCCCGTAGCTCGAGCATTGAGTGCCTGCCTCCTATTTACTTAGGCAGCATTGAGGACCCATGGTAGATTCACGGAAAGGCGAGTAACACCACTCGCCCTGTACCAAGGCCTTGTGTGAGGCAGGTAATTATCCCCACTTCTACGAAGCCGCATACAGGCTCTGCCACGTGATGCTTTGCCTCCCTTCGCCTTGCCCGCCAAATCGGACACGACAACCAGGAAGTCCCGTGGGCCGTGGCTGCTGCTAAGCCACAACATAGCCTCTTTCCCTCCCGCGTCCTGTTGCGATAAGTTCTCTGCCATTTCCCCAACAGATTGATCTCGGCCCTCTCATCCATCATCACCCAAAGCCCTATATCCCGACTATCGTCCTCGATGGACAGGGTGAACTGATGGAGGTCCTGGGCGCAGTTTCGAGTTGCATCGCGATCGTGCAGGCTTTATCTGCTGGCCGCCACGCGGTGAGGTTGCTAAGGGCCGTTCCAGAGATCGAGAACGAGCTGGATGGGCTGAGCAACGAGGTAATTGCAACAAACCCCGCAGTTGACTCTTAACCAAATGGTTGAGCAATTCACACAATGGGAATCGCAGTCAATTCTCGGGATTTCCACTCCTCGTCTCCTCATAGCGATTGCTCCTCACAGTGATTGAACCATTGAATCCCGCCGACGACTGACCACATTTAGATCGAGACACTGCGGGCCATCATCGAGGAGGTTGAGCTGATCACCACGGGTGACGAGTTCCCTGTGCAGGAAACGCCACTACTGTGCAGGACGCGAGTGGAGCTTGCGAATATAGTGGCAGACCTCGAGAAGATCTGTGAGGACTGCACCAGACGGAAGGGCAAGGATGAGAATATTAGCCTGACGATCAAGCCCAAGAAGACAAAATGGCTGCTTATGCGTAGCAAGATCTCCCAGCTACGGGAGCGGCTCCGTGATTCGCGGGGCAACCTACAAATCGTGCTCCAGACCATTGCGCTGAAGATTGGCCGGTGGGTTCCCCGGAACAAGATAGCAGCCGAGTCCCCCGAACCGCATGACCCGACCCCGCTGGTTTTCAAAGTCCGACCACTCAGCCCGACAGCTCCTATTTTGTGTAGAGTTTGCTGATACCTTAGCCTTCATCATCAACCCAGTTCCCATACCCAAGTGCTGTTCCGAATTGAACAAGTTTCGTTACTAGGCCTATGCCAGTCCCGCGATCGTCACCAGGATACTGATGATCCTCAAGCAAGCGGGTCAGGCAGTAACCCTGGAGGGGATTATTCTCAGCAACAGATCGGCCCATGCCAAAGTACTCATCAACCAGCAGCCCCAGAGGATACGAATCTTGAGGATGCCCGGAATAAGTCCTCGGAAACAGTGGACAACCTGCTTCCACGAGTCGAGAGGCTTCTCCTGTCGGATCAGCAAAGACCAACCTCGTCGATGAGAGTCCAAGCCTCCCTCATGATGCCGGGCATTTGTCCCGCCCCCTGCCACTGCCGATGCCACCGTCGACAGCCGTTCAACGGGGCGGTTTTCGGGCAGGGGAGGCGGGCTCGATCTCTATTCGGATCCCTCTTCGTGCAGTACGACGGCTTTCCAATCTTCGACCGGGGAGTCGGATGTACGTCCACGGGATGCCAGCGGCAGAAGCGATCCTCGGTAGCCTTGAGCTTCCACTTCCCCTCCTGGCTATGTGCCCGCTATATCTCTCTTCAGGGATGGACCGACAGTCTGAACGGAATCGGCGCTTCACTGCGGCCTGGGGCAGTGATCCCCTGGTACAAACCAATATGGGGTTCGGTGGCAAACAACCGCGTTTCCGATCTCAAGCATGCAATCACGCATGGGAGGATGCTGCACCCAAACGATGTCAACTCTCTCGCTATGGTCAGAGCCATCGAGGTACCAAGCCCTTTTCTACCTACAATCGTCGTGTCTAACCCTCCGCGATATGCTACGTCAAGACCAGATACTAACTGGTATCCCCTTTCTCCAACCTAGTACACCCTGAGGTGTCGTAGTTATGATGTGCTGGAGTTTCTTCTCGCGTTATGGGGTGATTGGCTTCTAAGGAACCCCGTGCACAGGTACGACGACGCAGATTCTCAAGGGAGTGCAACTCAATCAACTTCATTACTATACACCAACACACCTTGCTGACATTCTTGATGGCGATTGGCGCCACGCAAACGGCCGTCCCTTTGAAGGAGCGAAACCATTTGGGCACAGCGTCGGCTCTCTGGCGTAGGGAAGAAACGCCCTACTAGTGAGTCCGAAGCTGATCTTCTGAGGAAGCTCATCTCACTGGGCGATGGAGGCGGTGTCGATCGAGACACCCGACTTGCTGAGGCCGTCGAGCTGGGCGATAACGGGGCATTTGAACTTGCCCTGCAAGATTCCCAGGCCCGCCTAGACATGAATCTCACGAGCACGACTGGTGAGTCGCCGTTGCACATCGCAGCTCGTAAGGGCAATGTCAAAATTATGAAGCAGCTGATCTTGGCCGGCGCCGACGTCAACATGAGGACGGTTGACGGGATTACGCCGCTTGCCAATGCTGTCTATCACAACAAACTCGACGCGGCGAGGTGCCTGATCAGATGTGGCTGCGACATTGAGGCAGCACAAAACGACGCCTTCAGGCCTCTGCATTTGGCTGTCTTATTTGGGTGCGTGGCCATGATAGAGCTTTTTCTGTCTGCGGGTGCGTCATGCACGGCGGCCGGTGCGGGTGGCTTCAAACCCGTCCATATGCTATGCGGCCGGGGAGAGGGGCCTCAGTATTCGAAGGATTCAAAGGCTGCCAGTCTACAGCTGCTCCTTTCGGCGGGGGCTGATATCGAGAGCCGGGACTCTTTTGGGATGACGCCTTTCCACCGGGCGGTATTCTCCAGCGATCTCGCAGCTGCGGCCAGCTTCGCCGAGGCCGGGGCAAAGAGCGACACCATCGACGCGACTCGGAGAAATATCCTGCACGCTCCGGACCTACATACCCAAACTGCTCTGCTGGAGTATTTGGACTACTTGGAACTGTCCTGGGTCAACACCGAGCTGGAGGATAAAGACGGACTGACACCGTTTGACTACTTTGCGGAGCGTTCAGGGGTGGATCTCAGCTTAGGCGATAGGTGTTTGGATCATGTCTCCAGTTTGCTCCACACCGAAGAGAGCGACCCGTTCATCAGGCTGTTCCGGGGCATTAGGGGCAGGAACCTCGCCATACTCAGGGCGGACCTTGAGCAGACGCTCTGGTTTATGGAAAAGAGGGACGCCGAGAAGACCCGGTCGACGCTTCGCTCGCTCTCTGAAAAGCTCCATCGGCTAGGGAGGCATGGGCAGCTGGAGACGTTCAGGATTGTCAACCTCCAAATCCGCGAGGGAATGTGGGAGGCCGCGGCCGAAGCGGTGGTGGAAAACATGGAGTTGCTTCGGGAGGAAATGGAAACCTCGCCATGGATTCAGTGGTTGCGCTTTCGAGGGAAGCCTGGCTTTCCATCCGAGGATTGGATTTCCGCAAACCAGTTAATGGACAGCAACCATGGGAAGGAGGACAAGGGCAACCCAGAGGACGGCCCAGAGGAAGACTCAGCGGATGAGGATGAGAACTATTCGGGAGGCTAAGACTTGAGGAGAGAGGCAGGAAGCAGCACACTTTTCAAAGTACTGTGCGTTATGTAATTATCTTACAATAACTTTCTAGGGGTTGTCGGAATGGGCGACTGGGATAAGCGTTTTTGCAGAGAGGTGTTTTTGGCCAGGGGAAGTAACCATTGAGACAGGGAAAGGTCTTTGATTCAGGATTCTATATAGTTGGCTCTTCTTTGCCAAAGCCCCGAGCTTGGCTTCACGTTGATATTTTTCATCACCTGACGTCATTTTATTCAGCAATTAATAGGGATGCCCGGAAGGATCCCGGCGCAGTGTGTCTGAACTCCATATAGGACTCCTGGGAGAGACATTTCTTATTGCATCAGCTGATGCAGACCAGTAAACAACAAGGAGTAGCACGATCAGGGATAAACCTTCGGCGGATAAGGGGGATTATCGCGCCTCGGGGATACTGCCCTACAGTTATTCTCCGGCCCAAGTTTGAGATCATTGTAGAAGGCTCTTGGGAAGAAACCATTAGACATAGTCTGTGACGGGAAACTGGTCCGGGAGGTCGGTTCGAAGTTGGGACAGCATCAGACGGACCAGTAATTATTCTAAGGCACAAGCTGAGGTTTGCATCACTAATTAATTACTGCCAGTCTATCAACCGCTGAATCTCGACGCTGACGACTGACAATATGTTGAGGATCGATTCCCCCATTGGTAACTGCAATGAGTTATTATGGGGTCATTACTCTCCCGGCCGATTTCCATCTCCATTCATTGCCTTCAGAGATGCGTGGTAAGTACATGGGGCTCGGAACACCCTAAAACCCAGCAAAGTGGCCAATCTCCGTTCTGGGCAGGATATACGGCGGCACCTTGTCTCTCGCCATCGTCCTCTGCTCAAACGCAAATGCAAGGGCGATGAGTTTCTCTTCCGTCCAATGGGCGCCGAGGAAGCTCAGACCAAACCTGCTTGGCGGATCGCCATCCATCGTTAGAGCTTAGGGGATGCAAAAGATGATTGGGGAAAAGGGTGTTTGAGTTCAGACCGAAACCACTTACGGCACATTCGGCCCAGTCTCAACCAGCCCCCTGGCACCGTTGGTGACGGGGGTCGTGGCGTCGTAGTAACCCAGCGGCACGGTGACGATGGGCGCGCCCACGATGGCGGCCCAGCCGGACGCGAGCCAGGTGGGCATGACCACGGCGTCGAGGTCGTGCCGCTCGATGGCGCCCAGCAAGCCGCCCTCCCCGCCGAGGAACAGATCGCGCTCGTAGGCCTCCCAGAACCTGGGGTCGCTGTTGTTGAACCCCTGCACGTCCAGGGCCGCGTCCCAGATGGCGGTGTTGCGGTCTGGGAACGCCTCAAGCGGGCTCGCCCGGGTGAACGTCCGCACGTCCCCGAGCCCCGCCACACCCTGCGGGTTCGTCTCCAGCCTCGCCAGGTACGACGCCAGATTGGAGATGAAGTCGGCCCTCAGCACGGTGATCTCGGCGTCGGACTCGAACGTCTCCCTCGCCGCGGTGAAGTCGGCGCCCTCGACGACCTCGGCGCCCGCGCTGGCCAGCACCCCGAGCGCCTCGTAGTAGGCCGCGATCTCGACGCTGCTCGAGGCGTTAAGCCCCTCCAGCTCGTCGTAGAGGGCCAGCACGTTGCTCGGCACGCCGATGCGCGCGCCCAGGAGCCGGAACGAGCCGCACGCCGCCACGTAGTCCGGGATCTTGGCCGAGGCGCCGCCCCCGGGGATGGCGGAGGTGTAGTTGTCGTTGGGGTCGAAGCCCGCGATCGCCTGCAGCAGGTAGGCCGCGTCCTTGACCGTCCTCGCCATCGGCCCGATGGTGTCCTGGTGCTCGCTGATGGGGATCACCAGGTCCCGCGAGGTCAGCCCGACGGTGGGCTTGATGCCGACCAGGCTGTTCCTCATCGAGGGCGAGACGATGGACCCGTCCGTCTCCGTGCCGAGCGTTGCCAGGGCGAGACCGAGCGCGGCCGCGACGCCGCTGCCGCTCGAGCTGCCGCTGGGGTTCTGGTTCGGGTGGTAGGCGCCCAGGCACTGCCCGCCGTGGGCGCTCCAGCCGCTGCTGCTGTTGCTGCTGCGGAAGTTGGCCCACTGGCTGAGGTTCGCCTTGCCCAGGATCACCGCGCCCGCCTCGCGCAGCTTCCGGGCCATGAAGCTGTCGTGCGGCACCGTGGCGCCCAGAAGCGCGTACGAGCCGGCCGTGTTGTTCATCTTGTCCGCGGTGGCGATGTTGTTCTTGATGAGGATGGGGATGCCGTGGAGGGGGCCCCTGATGGTCCCGTTGGCCCGCTGCCCGTCGAGCTCGGCGGCGATGGAGAGCGCATCTGGGTTGAGCTCTGTCACGACGCGGAAGGTGTCGTTGACCTCGCGGATGCGCGCCACGTAGGCATTGACGAGGTCCACGCTCGTGAAGAGGTTGCTCTCCAGCCCCCTCGAGAGGTCTTCCAGCGTGGCATCAATCAGGCTGGGGAATTCTTCTCCTTTTACCGTCGTGCAGCTCTTGAGCGCCGCACTGACGAAGCTGGACCAAGCAGCAAGATGCAAAAGGGCGAAGAGAAGGAGGCGAGATGGCGACGCCATATCGGCTGCTGGGCTGGGAAGACGATGTCGAGATCTTTGCGGATCAGATTAGGCGATTCCAGACTCCAGAGTCCAGACTCCAGACCACCAGCCAACGGTTGACTGGTGGCTTTAGGGAGGTCTACACTGCCGGTTTTTGATGAGTTCCTCGGGAACCGGGACGATGCATCGTATCCGTACATCCCGCGTTACCGTCGCATCGAACGAACAGCCTGAAAGCGGGGTTTGCCATGCTCATTGCGATAAGAGGATCGACAGCAACCCCTTGGGTCCGGCCTCAGCCAATGACTGTGTTCGTGGTCGGGACTCTGCCCGGGTCACCCCTGACCCCAAATGTGGGAGAAAGTTGGTCGCCACGGTAGTGCATCCCAAGCGCATCCCAAGGAGGTAGGTGTGTTGACTCTTGGTCTAGTAGCGCTGCAGCTCTTCTGCATGTTGCTTTTGATGCTATTTTCGTTGACGTCACCTCGACCAAGTGGCCTAATCCTTACTCCAGGTCTCCAACTCTGTCCCAGTCGAGAGCGAGTCGGTGGAAGCTGAGGGAATGGACAACAAGAGAGCGGGATTGATGCCCAAGAATTTCGAATGAAAAACACGGACGGGAGATAAGGATCAGATGTCAGTACAGTTAATTGGCCAATCCGGGATGCCACCAAACAGGACAACCAGTTCTTTGATCACCACAACCCCTGCCAAGACTTGCTTCGGTGAACATCAAACCGAACGCGAAACCATAAACTTGTCCACCGCCATCTTCCTGCCTACTATGCATGGTCCAGAGGGCAAGCAAGAGGAACTGGGGGACAAAAGGATTACATGTAAATTCAACTTGGTATAATTAATGTTTCTATTTCCATCTTCTGAGGTTCCGCGTAACCTATGTATTTTTTTCGTTCTCTTTCAACATCCTGGAACGGAATTGACTTTCCAAGAATCTGCAACGCCAAGTGCCACTACCACGCAATCACAATGAGAACCTCAACAGGATCCTAAGTAAAGGGAAGTTTCCCGCAGTGCCATAATTAGATGTCCATCTTCTAATTGTATTAGCAACCATAGCATTTCTCCATTATTCCCCCTGAGACTGGATCCACCCGCCCGATGCCGTCAGTGACCTAGACCGTGTTCTATCACGGCTTCCCCGCGCGGAAAGCGTTCCATTGAGAGGCAATACGACGCCCTTGTCCGGGGGTGAACTCAGTCACGCAGGAACTTAAAGGTTGCAGTCACACACAATGTCAGCGTTTCCACCGTCATCAAAGTAGAAAGGAGGGGGAAGACAGCAAAGATCACGGCCAGCGAACGGCATGTGGCACCACTCACTCCTCCAAGTAATCCATCCAGTTGTTCATCGGATCCAGCCCTAGCAGCCTAGGACGCGAGTCCCTCCAGACGGGACAGCTGGCGGTGGGCCCCTCCTACGCGGGCGTGTCATCGACTAGGTCCCCGTCGCCCTCGCACCCGCCATCGAAGGAGTGCATCAGGCTGAACCAATGCCCGGCCTCGTGGACGGCCGTCTTGCCCAGGTTCAGGGGCGCCTCCGACCCGCCCAGCATGGTCCGGGAGAGGACCGCGCAGCCGTCGAGGGACCAGGCCGGGGATCCTGGCTCTGGCGTCGCGGGCCGCGGGTAGGTGCAGATACCGCACCACGTGGTCAGCACTTTACTGGCCATCATGCGTCGTATCTCCCTGAGGAAGTAGACGTTCAGGCCGCGTACGTCCCCCGGCGGAGGGTTCGCTTCATCTTGGCCTCGGTGCCGTCGTTGTTTGCCCACAGCGCGTTGATGGTCCGGTCTGTGTCCGCTAACATCAAGTGGACGCCCTCGGCGGCGTATGCCCGCTGGAGGACAGTGAACTACGCTGGTTTGATTTCATGCATTGTGCCTACCAGTAGCCCGGGCGATTAAGTAGAGTAATAATTACCCTAGAGAGCATTGTGGTGACTGGTGAGTGCTTGGCTCCCGGCCCCTAGGCAGTCAACTTTCGTCTGGTTTACGCAACCCTTCGGTGCAGCAGTGAACACAACCATGCCCGGGCTGAAAGAAGTCACTTGTTCTGTCTTTGCCTTTTTCCTTCTTCCTTTCGTGATCTAATCATCCCTAAGTCCTGTTCTTCCATGAGTCACAGGTTTCACACCCGATATGCTCCCTCAAGCCGTCAACTCCCCCTCCCCCTTCTTTCACTCCCCCCCGGCGGCAGTACCTGCCCAGTCGAACTCGAACGGCTGCGGGTGGGGCTCATTATCCTTGATGCCTACTACGGAGGAGACTAGAGTCAACTAGTTAGGGTTAGGGTTTGTTTAGCAAACTCAATGTCCCCTCGAGGAGCAGCCTAATTTTCCTTGTATGGCGAATCCTATAATTAATAATTAGAGTGAGTAATCAGTCACCAACCTATCTCCGCCAACCCTATCTAGGTACGTAGGTACCTGCCTGTCTTCCTTGATACCTGCACAGTTCTTTACTCGGTTCGTAACTGGACTATTCTGGCGGGTCAAGTTGGACTCCTTCGCAAAAGTGAAATATTAAACTTCTGTGCAGCAACTTCATGAAGCCCACTTATACTGTTAGTAGTGTATAGTAACAATTTTAAAAAAAATTTGCCGTCTTCTTCAGCTCTTCCCTTCACATTCCTCCGGCCCCTCTCTTCCTAGCACCACCCAATTACGTTCCTTTGGGCGCTCGGCGGCGGCGGCAAGGTTGGAGCCTCGAGCCTGAGAGTAGATCGTTGTTTTCTATACCTCTTGGGCACTTTCCACCGGCCTGAGCGAGGGAGATGCTCCGGGTCAATGTCCCAGTAAATGAGACCATTCTTTAAACGGCGAGCAATGTGGGATTGTCAGCGCTAGCCTCGTCTTGACTCAGGTAGGATGGTAGGTAATTATGTATAGAGCATTGCGACAAGCCTCTCACCTGATATGTCACCAGTCCTGCCCAGGAACCTCGGAGGTATACGATTATTTTAGTGCGGCTCTAGCATGGATGTCCTCCATTTGTCAGACTCAGCACGAATAGCCCGGGTGGCGTTTTACAGCTGCACCTGCCTGTTTAACCCTGATGTGCTCTGGAGGGAGAAACCCCAGAAAGCTCCGGATATCTGCTTCAACCTTGGCTCTTTTCCTCCTTTTGCTCATCCGCTCGCGCGGCCCTTTGGAATGTCGCACTTCCCCACAGTGCTGCAGTAAGTTGTGGTCAATCTCGGTGTAGAATACCTCGAATGCCGGCTGATACCAATTGGCTGGTGCCAAGTCACTTATCTTGGACTTCAGCTGGTCCGCAACTCGATTCCACAGACCAACGGCCAGGAAGAGCATTATTGGGCTCGAAGGAAGGATCGTGATCATGTGAGATGATGGGTTGGTGGTTTGTGTGTAGAAGAGTGTCCAATGGACTCTGCACTGACGGCGGTCCTCGAACTACTCATAAAGAGGCCAGTGACTGACTTACCGTCTTTATTTTCTTCAATTCTATTTTCTTTGTTTCCCTTGCTCCTCCTCCCGGGTTGGGCCGTTGGAGCTTCTCTCTTTGTTCAAAGAAACTCCCTGGCTTGGCCGCTTGGGTCTCTGGTCGACAGACCGAGTAACGACTGTGAACGGCCCCGCTGATGTTTATCGGAGGCCAAATTCCCCAAAAAGGCTGCGATGATTGGCTTGAGCGATTTCCGGTGGAAACGAGTTTCGGAATTTGTTATTCTATGGATTGTCATTCCTATCTGGACGATAACCCACGATTGGGAGTCTGGGCGTACAATACACTGGCCAGCGCAGTTTCATTGAACACCAGCTTCGGACCAGTCTCCCAGAATTTTGATCGGCAACGGTTAAACACGTGGGAGCCTCAAATAAGATAGAATTGAAAACATGGGAGGCGTCCAACTGCCCTTCTGACGGCTGGAGTCGAGAGGACTTTTGAGGCTGACTTCTGGCAACCCCTACAGAATTTCCTCGGGAAGCACGAAGCTATCAGCTGGAGGAAAGCCAGCTACAGTGCCGGGGTCAGACAGTAATAAGAGTGCGACAGTAAGCGTCAATGGCGCTGTACCACCTGGGGCCTTCGAAGGCGAATCCTGTCCGGGGGGATGCCCGTGGTGGCCATGCCGATCGGAATGATGCGTGACATCACTAGGCGGATTAGCTTGTAAGGACGAGTCCGACGCCGGAGCTGCCCAACTACCAGGCCGAAGATGCGCGCGAGGCACATGTCGCGGTGGTGAAAACCGGTACGTTTTCTAGAAGAAAAGGATTTCTCTTCGTAGGTCAACATTTCTCTGTGATCAAAATGCGTGTACTGGCAATGAAACTGATGGTGTGCTGCTACTGGCCGTCACATCGAGCGGACCGATGAATGAAAAGTATCGGCGTCGAAGGCAAACCTGCTAATGCGGACGGTTCCGACCACCAGGGCTTACAGCTGAATGTTGGCGGAAGCTGAAGCCGAGCTCCAGCGGTGACGAGGGCAAGAGCGTACCCCATTTTCTGCGCCTCGATCCTCGTTCCCGGCTTCAAAATTCTCGCCGACTCAAGGAAGCCCCTCCTCCCCTCGCACCCTACCCTTCTCTAAATCATCACTCGTTCTCCCCTTTCCGCGCTCAAGGCTTGGCCGCGCCGCAGCCCACGAGATCCCACCGCCGCTCCCAACGCTAATCTTGCGTGGCGCGCCTAAATTTCTGATAGCTAGGCCGTCATGTGGCGGCGGGGACATGCGATTGTAGTCCACCCTCGGGGGCGGCGACCGGCCGCTGTAACTGCTGTGCTTCCGCCTCTGTGCGTTGAGCTTCTCTTCCGCCATCGAGGGGCGCGGAGCGCGAGAAGTGGAGAGAGTGGCATCGAGCTTCTTGCTGACGAAGTCGCCATCGTTGTCGTCGGTGCTAGTGCCGTCGATGCCGTCAATCGCCTCTCCTGGCCTTTTCCTCCGATGGAACCACCGCCAGAGGCCTCCGTTCTTGGTGAAGAAGGTCTCCCTGACACTGCCATAGAACCCCCGGAGAGCGTCGACGATGTCGGTGACCGTGAAGGCCATGATGATTAGGGGTACGGAGATACCCAGCCCGATGCTGAACATGTACGACGAGACGTAGGGGATGTTCAGGCGGCCATCCTCCCATTCCTGGAAATTGATGGCGAAGAAGGCGGCGATGAAACTCATGGGCAGGAAGACGATGGTCACGAGGGTGAAGACCATGACGGTTTGGCCCTGCCTCGCGGCGATGACGGCCTGGTCCCGCGCGAACCGGGCCTCGAGCGCGTTGCTGTGCTTCTGCTTCAGGTCCAGCAGGTGCGTCAGCGACGAGTGGGTGCTCTGCGCCTGCCGGTCCATGCGCATGATGTCTTCGCGGTGCGTCTCGAGCAGGCGACGCTGCTCGCGGGAGCGGCGCCGGACCTCGGCCACGAAGACGTCTGTTACCCTGCGTGCTGACGGGTCGGGCGCCGAGGCGCGCAGCTCGTCCGTGACGTGCTCTTCGAACTTGCCCAGGATCGCGGCCTGGCTCTGAAGGATGACCAAGAGGATGTTCAGCTCGTCCTGGATGTCCTTGATCTCCGCCAGGAGCTCGGTCTCCGGGCCGATATCCAGCAGCTCATCTGCCGGGTCCTGACCGCCCGTGAGAGCCGGCCGTCTGCCTTGAATCAGCTCCTGCCGTAGCTTCCCGGACATCTCCGACGCGCGGTTGAACCGGAGGAAGAGCTTGCTTTCCTTGTCCGTCACGGCGCCGATTGAGCTCTCGAACATGTCGAGGAACTGGTACTGTTGGTCGTCCATCCGATGGCGGTCGAAAAACCCGGCGCAGCGGTTCGTGATCAGCATGGCCAGGTCGTAGACGGACTGGACGGGAGGGCGCGTCTTGGCGTTGGTCTCCTCGATGATGCCGTCCAGCACGTTCAGGGGGTCTTGCTTCGGCTGGTCCCAGCGCTGGGGAAAGCAGGTGATGACGAGATCCCTGTTGATGACCCAAAGCCAAAGCTGGTCCACCATGAACACCTTGGCTGGTTTCTCATTGTGCAATTTACAATAGCGGTAGACAACCTGGTCCTCGTCCCTGATCGAGGTGTCGATCCCATGGTAAAAGAACTGATCCAGTGTCCGTCGGGGGTGGAGAGGCGGCGTGTGGTTCAGATATGCTCGTATGAGCAGTTGGTCGCGCGAAGGCTCCTCCGTGAGGTCCTGGCGTCCCCACCGTGTCCTATTAACGGCCTCGCTCATCTTCTTCCGTCCTTCATTCGTCTCGTAGTGCAGGAACGGCATGAAGAGCACGAGCTTGCCGCTTGGTGCAGCCTGTCTTGAACTCTCCCATGGCAGTTGAAGCAGGGATGGTGCCATGCTGTTCTGTCGACTCTTCGTCCCAGGAGGATTCCCAGGCGGGCCACTCGCTCGTTTCGCCCTTTTGGGATGGCGATCTGCAATCTGCTCGGCCTTGCTTTTCTTCTTACCCTCTGGCCTATCCAGCCTTGGTGAGGCGCTTGTGCTGCCTGTGTCTGCCCTCGATAATAGCTTTGTAGGTGGTGGTCTCACATCATTCCGAGCGGACGACTTCGACGGCGTAGCGTCGCTGGCAGGATGAGTCGACACGGAGCTAACTTCTGACGGCTCTTCACTGAGCGGCACGAGGGGATTTTCCTGTTTGTCCTCCCGGTCGGCAGCGTGGGCATGTGTCGAGGCAATGCGCTGGGTGAAAGGCCTCATGTAGTTAGCATGGGCCAGAAAGCCGCAGTGCTCCTGGTCAAAGCATCGCTCCAGTGACTTGAAGGATTCAATGTCCCTATGACCGCTTTCGACGAAAGATTTGGCGACAATGGTCTGTCCAATTGTCCATGGACTGGTCAGCTAGGTACCCAGAAACGCTGTGCAAAATCACAGGCAGAAAGATAGATGACCGACGACGTCCGCCCAGACCACCCAAACTACACACAAAATCTTCTTACCTCGACCCAGGCAAGATTATTAGCTGGGAGATGAATCCACCTAAAGGTCGGTTGGTACTTGATGTTCTTCGTGAGCGTGGGAATGGTTGGCTTGTTGAGCTCGTGGTCCCACCCATAGAGGAGCTCATGTACAGAATGTTTGAACACAAGCTGCTGTTTGCCATCGCGGAACTCGCCAAAATCGACCACCGTGGCTTCGAAGCTTTTGCATGCGGCTTCGGCCACCGGCGATAGCCTATCGGCCGCATGGGCAGGGGAGAGAAGTTGGACGATGTCCCTGTGAAACTTCTCAGCGGCACAGAGCATCGGGGTGCGGTAGAAGCCGTCCTTTATGGAAAGGTCGGCCTCTGGACGCGTCAGCAAGAGCTTGACCGCGTCCATATGTCCGTTGAACGCAGCCCAGTGTAGTGGGGTCATGCCGTTGCTGAGCTCCGAGTTGACGTTGGCGTTGTGGTCGAGGAGGAGTGCGACTACGTCGGTGTGGCCACTCTGGGCCGCGTTGTGCAGTGCCGTCCACCCCCCGTCACTGGTAGCTGATGGGTCGGCGCTCCGCTCCAGCAACAGCTTCACCATCTCTTTGTGGTTCCGATCCGCGGCAAGGTGCAGAGCCGTCTGCCCACGATTGTTCGTTGCCGATGTGTTGGCCGTCTTGCCCAGCTCGCCGCTCAGGAGGGCATCAACCATTTCGAGGTTGCCATTGGTTGCAGCCCAGACCAGGGGTGTGCGGCCGATCCTATCTTTCTCCTCCAGAGCCGCACCCGTATCCACTAGCAGTTTGAGCGTCTTGACAGTCCATTTCCCAGTCCTCTTCTCTGATGCGAGGTATAGCAGCGCTGTCCGGCCCTCCTTATCCATTGCATGTACGTCTGCACCACCGTCCAGAAGGGCCTTGACAACGGAATCGTGGCCACGGTTGCACGCCGCGAACAATGCTGTCTGGCCTGTTCTGGAATTCCGCCAGTTTGGATTGGCCTGGTGCTGCAGCAGCTCCGTGACCACCGCCGCGTGTCCGCCCTCGGCTGCCTTAAGGATCGCTGGTATCTCGTTGTCGCGGCGGGGGTTCGCGCCCGGGTCAGCGCGATGGGAGAGCAGCAGACGGACCAGCTTGAGGTTTCCCCGCGCGGCAACCTTCTGCAGAGATTGCCGGAGGGCATCGCGGTCGTGGTTCGAGGTCCATGATTGTTCCTCGGCGAGGATGTCCCGGATGCGCGCCTCGTTTGCCTGTGCCGACGCGGCGATTAACCGTAGTTGACGCTGATCTGGTGCGCTACTGGCGATGCTGTTGCTTGCTGCCTTGGGTACCTCCATTTGGCAGAAGTGGCAAGTGCAGAGCGAGAGACAGGGAGTCAGTCGGAGGGACGCATGGGTTCTGACTGCGCGACCTTGTTGAAAATATAATCGCGACTGGTTTCCCGTGCGGTGCTGGACAGCTGCTCTGACGATTCTGAAATTGGCTTCGGCACTTGCTCAAGCCACCACCGCACCAGACCTTGCCACCCCTGTGGTTTCCCCACATCTTGGCTTCTAGCTGGCGGCACGTGCAGTCACGATGGTGTTCACATCATGTTTTGTTACCGGCCTTGCAGCGCTTACAGTAGTGTAAGCGCAACGTTGATCGAATCGTTATGGTCAACATGCTAAATGGTGAGGTCAATGGAGGGCGTTCTGGTTGTCTCCATTTTTGGTCGTGGATTCATTCTTGTCACGAAACTGTCCAATAAAACATTTCAATTGACAACATGGCCTCCCTGCCCGGCTCGCTCAACAAGCATTTCCCAAGCTCTTGGGCTATGGCTTCAAATAGCCTGGCCCAAGCTTCCTTAGCACCTGGTGTTTCAATTTCAATCAAGGAAATCTACCGAGGACTGAAACCTCCCTGGAATCGGCACCCTACCAGTGCCCGGCACCAACTTTCTTACATATTAACGCTTGATATACTGGCAGCAGCATCAATCACACCCACAACCCCCCGCCTTTCATGGCATAGCATGGGATAGCAGCCAGGCACCTAGTAGGTATTCATTGTTTCCGAGGTCTTCACTCGGCCTCCGTTATGCAACAGCAAGGCTCCCTAGAAGTCTCCGATTCGATTGTTCTCGCCAACAAACATCAATCTAAATTTATTGAGTTCTTGGTGGCAGGCTTCACGCATACTCAATCTCCCAACCGCCCCAGCAAGCCCAGTGGCCTTTTCCCCCTAGGAGGCTGGTGCCGAGGTATTCTGATTCTCATTCATTCCTGCTTATCTGTGGTCGATCAGGCTACGACAGCCCTGCCATCCGAAGTTGAGGACGGCCACGAGATTGTTAAATTCTCGCCCAGGTTGCAGCCTAGGGCGTCGAATTGCCTCTCCATAAACCCTCCTCCTCGACATGAAGCAGCAACAAGGTTCTTCCATCGTCCTCGGTGGCTTTTTATCCCGAAAGTTACTTGATTCTTTCCCAGGGATCCATCCAGCCCCCTATCAGCGGTACGCCGCATGCATCCAGATCGGGAAGTTTGGGTGATGTTCTCACCATTCTCACCACAAACTACTACCTGCAGAAAGCTTACAATACACGAAGTAGTAAGTACGACGTATCCATACATATGGATACCTAGGTAGGTTCCATGCATACTACTACGTACCATTCCATTCCCCGTCCACTGTGGAACTTGATTCCCATCCGCCTTCCCCCTTGGACCTAGCGCCCAATTGCTTTGATCCTGCCAGGCTGCCCCGCCTTCAGAATTGGGTAGGTACAGAGCTGCGGGAAGCTTGAGCTTGACAATCCCCATTCATCCCAGAGCCATGCCAACGTCAACAATTGTGAATAGCAATGCTACTCCTCCCAAGCGGGAGATACACTCGGACGCGAGATGACCCAGGAGCGACAAACAGTCCCACAAGTGATTGGACCGTTGGAACGGTGACAGTGGGCTTTTTTTGGTCTTTTTTTGGGCATTATTCCCTTCGTTGTTTTAAATACCACATCATGCCTGGCCTCTCTCTCGGACGTTCATCTGGGGCTGGCGAGTTGGTGTTCCCAGGCAGCACGGTGACTGAGGGAACTTCATGACCCCCGCTTAATTGTCAAAATGGTGTCCGCTAGACACATTGCCACAGGCCTTTTGGCGTTCGTGTATACGGCTCAAGCGCTTCGGCGGTTTCCTGTGCCGATTAGTGAGCTCCAAACGAGAGAGGACGAAGTGAGCTTCTCCCCGGAACGGTTCCACTGGCGAGGGTCGGGTTCGGGCTTTACTGACACTTCGCCAACCATGACAGGCCAATGCTATAAGTCGGCTGCTCAAGCGGCAGTCCGTCGACCTCGAGGCCCTCTACCCGGAGTACAACCTCTCCGTCCCCATTGACCATTTCCGAAATGATAGCAAATACGAGCCGCACGCATGCGGCAAGTTCCCCTTGCGGTACTGGTTCGATGCGCAGTTTTACAAGCCTGGCGGGCCCGTCATCGTCCTCAGTGCTGGGGAGACGAGCGGCGTTGGTCGCCTCCCCTTCCTGCAGAAGGGGATCGTGTACCAACTCGCCAAGGCGACGGGCGGCCTGGGCGTGATTCTGGAGCACCGCTTCTACGGCACCAGCCTGCCCACCCGCGACTTCAGCACCGAGAGCCTGCGCTTCCTGACGACGGAGCAGGCGCTGGCAGACACGGCCTACTTCGCCAAGAACGTAAAGTTCGCCGGGCTGGAGGACGTGGACTTCAGCCCGGAGGTCACGCCCTGGATCGCGTACGGCGGGTCATATGCCGGCGCCTTCGTCGCGTTCCTTCGAGTGGTGTACCCGGACGTGTTCTGGGGCGCCATCTCTTCGTCCGGCGTCCCCATGGCCATCTGGGACTACTGGAAGTATTTTGAGGCGGCGACGGTGTACGGTCCTTCAGAGTGCGTCGAGACGACGCAGAAGTTGACGCACGTCGTCGACAACATCCTCATTGGCCGCGCCAACAACGACTCCCTGGCCGTGAAGCTCAAGACGGCGTTCGGGATGGGCAACCTGACGTATAACGACGACTTCGCCAACAGCATCAACGGCGGCATTTACGGGCTGCAGAGCTACAACTGGGATCCAAGCGTCGGCAACGATGACTTCTTCAAGTACTGCGACATCGTCTCCTCCAATGAGGTTCTTTACCCCGCCACAGAGCCACGGCGGGAGACAGTCCGGGAGCTGCTCGTCGATGGTGGTTACGGGGCCGAAGTCGACACCCTGACGAATCGGATGCTGAACTACATCGGCTATGTGAACCTTACGACGGTCTCAAGGTGTCGTCGGTCGCAGGATAGTTGCTGGTCCCTGCACAATGCGACCAGCTATCTTGCAGACGATATCGGACAAGAGTGGCGGTTGTGGTCCTATCAGGTGTGCACCGAGTGAGTCTTCATTTTCTTCTTCCATTGGTCTGTTCGCCAAGGCGATCTTAAACGACATGCTCGACCTTCTTCTCCCTGATTCGGTAACCCTATCCCACGATCTCTCGCACCGTTTCTACCAATTTCACGGGTGACTGACCAAACCTTAATCATTTCGAACCACCCGTTTCGCAGATGGGGCTACCTCCAGACCGGCAGCGGCGTCCCCGCGGACCAGCTCCCGCTCATCTCCCGCCTCATCGACGTCGAGTACTCGACCATCATGTGCCGCGAGGCTTTCAACCTGACGGAGCCGGCCAAGGTGGAGAACATCAACAAGTATGGGGGCTTCGGCATCAGCTACCCGCGCCTGGCCTTCGTCGACGGCGAGTGGGACCCCTGGCGCGCCGCCGGCGTCCAGGCCATTGGCCAGCCAGAGAGGGCCTCCACGACCAGCGAGCCCGTCCTGATGATCCCCAAGGCCGTGCACCATTGGGACGAGAACGGCGTGTTCCCCAACGAGACATACCCGGGCTTCCCTCCCCCGGATGTGGTGGAGACCCAGGCCAAGATGGCTTTGTTTGTGCAGGCCTGGCTGAAGGAGTGGGAGCTGCGCTGATGGTGACGGGGAATGCTAGGTGGATCTCAAGCATGGCTGGCTGCGCCATCTTGAGGGGAAGAAGTAGCTGCGAACAATAGAATTGTAGTAAATAATTGCCAGGATAGCATATTAGTCATTCTGCATCGGTTTCTCCCCACACTCCCGGTTTCAAGCCAGCAGTCCTTAACCGAAAGCATATTCCTCCTAACATCCTCAAGAGCCCGGTTATCAACACCTCATAAGCGAGGGTGGTAAAAGAAATAAACGATACAAATAAACGATGATAAAGAGAGTACTTTCCTCTGGATTCTCCTCATGTCAGTGCGATCCACCATTCAGTCATCGGCCATCGGCCATCGGTCCGGGTCGATTCTTGTCGATATGAGGGAAAGGGAGTGGCCGAACGGGACGCGACGACCTCGGGACAGGCCCATAATAACCCTTTCCGTCGTCTCCGCCATGTTTCCTACCACCCCTCCCTCTCTCACATCCATCCCCTCTGTGCTTGCCTTCGCCATTTTTGTCGTCCCCCGAGCCGCCACCGCCATGGCACTCAATCCCTTCATTATCGTTGCCGTCCTTGCAGTCCCTATGCGGGCGTGGTGGATCCGGCTTGAGAACTGGTGTCAGTGCAGTCTTGCGGGCCTGGGGAGGATCGTCGAGTTAGCAGCTCCATTACTGCTGCTGTTGCAGACTCAAGTGAAAGAGGTAATTATCTTCTCGACCTACCTCCTTAGTGTGGGATCTGTCACGCTCACCATCAATGTCCTCCTCCTCGTCACTAATGTTATCAATCATCGCGTCTTTCGAGGTCACCTCGCCATCACCATCGCTAAGGCCGCCAGCATCGAGTCCAGCAGCAGCAGAGCCCGACACCTCAGGATCGCGAGTGTCGAGCTCAGGGGCGGCACCGCCGAAGACCTCGTCGACATCCCCGTCCCGCCGCCAGTAGCCATCCTTGCAGCCCCGGCCGCCACGGAGGCACTTGTTCCTGCCGTTCCCGCGGCCGCCACCACCGCCGCTGCAGCGCTTGGCGTTGCAACCCCCCTTGCCTTGCTCCCGCCGCGACCACGGCAGTGCCCACCCTTGCCACCGCCCACCTCGGAATGGTCCCTAGGACTGTAGGCGTCATTGCCGCACCCCTACGGACCACAGTAACCGTCTTTGCCCGCATGGTGGTAGTCGTTGTCGTAATAGTCGTTGGGGCCGCCGCGGGTGTTTAGATGTTTTCTTGAGCGTCGAGACTGTCAGTCATGTCAGTTGCTGAAGGTTATATTGACTAGCGAGCACATGGGCACTAATTAATTCTGCTCCCCGCCAATCGGTATCCATCATTCATCTGCCACCATGCGTCTACATGCCATGTCTCTCCTCATCGGCTCGGCCGCTCTTTCTCTGTGTGTCGGAGTCATTACGGCCCCTGTTGCCATCTATGATGATTTCCACGCCCAGAGAGAAGGTCGTGGAAGAAGGTTGGTTCTTTGGAGCTTTGGGATTGATACAGTTCGTGACGATTAGAAGCATTGTTGGGCAAGGTATGAAGCCTAGTGAAGGATCTCTAGAGGATCGATTTTCAGCAGCCTATGGTGTGTCAGAGCAAGAAGCCTTTGGTATCACTAATGATCAACCAACTTCATCTCTTGTCGAGGAAGTTGACGCCCTTTTATATCCACTCGCTTCGAACCATCATCAATCTTAGGTCCCGATGAGATAATTAGTCTCTGCGCTCATGGCAATCTTTCCCTCGGCTCTTGCCCCTCCATTAATAGAATTTAATGCTATTATGACATTAAACTCCCGAGCCCGTCCTCACCTCGAAGATGAAGTGTGCACTTGGCGATCTAACGACGGTCTAGCCAAGGGCTTCGTCAGCAGCTTAGACATCTCCTCTTCTTGGCAAACGCGGTGAATATGGTTGCATCGACCGTGAGATCGTATGAGAGAAAACACCAAGACTGGTAAGCTGCGTCATGTTCGATGGAAGAAGAGGCAGGAACCACGACAGCGTGGTGAGGGGTTAATTTAAGAGCTACGTCAACCGATGATTCGAACCTGAGCATCTCAACAATGGTTTCGGGATCTTTTGGTTTGTATTCCAGCCAGAGTTTGCTTTGATTTTGGACATACCACGTCGTATTCCCTGTATCAATCACCTCGCTTGACTCCAGTCCGTCTGTGCAGAGCTAGAGTGCTAAGTCTGCGCGCCAGCGTCCCACAAGGCGGTTCCAGACTAATAGTTGAGCACTAACTCACCTTGGGCATTCTGCGAGACAGTCAACTGTATCTTGCATGGAGGCCAGTGGATGTGCTTCCTCCTATCCTACAGGGTGACGGCTTGGGATGCTCGCGAGCTTAATGATGCCGAGACTGATGGTTTAGGACTGCGGATGGGTGCAGGGTCGAGGAAGGGTTCTGGGATGCCCCGGCTTCGGCAAACTACGCCAGGAGATCGATAAATCGACAAGTACGGACATGTTGGGATGGGAAAGGTTAAAAGTCGAAGACGGCTGGAAGACGGGTTGTTCGATTTCCCTGTCAGTTTACTGTCGATAGTTCAGGTAGATCGGACGCACGATCCAGTGTCCATCAGTTCCCGGCTGAAGTTTCCCCTGTGGCTGATTCCAATGTCTTTACAAAGTTACGAGCATGGACCATCATCGGCGCCGAGATCCAACGGGGCCATCCATGGCGTACCGCCGCTATGCATAACACCTCCAAGCATTCAGGTCGTTGCACGGAGCCCGCGGAAAGAGCTGGCAACTATCGGGCCGTCAGCAAAATACCATCTCGGCATCGCCGCAGAGACTTAACTAGGTGCCTGCCTGGGTATATATGTGTACCAAGATGGGTAGGTAAGAGACTACATGCACTGGACTGCTGGCAGCGGAGACTTAACTGCCTTCCACGAGCCCCGAACCCGCGATAACTGGGATCCCATTGACATAATTCGGCTACGGGCGAACAAATTCATGCAGTTGAAATGCTCTCTAAATAGAAATCTAACTCAATGGTTTCATAGCTTCTTAGCTTCAGCGAGGCTAACCAACCGAGAGAAACACCTGATGGTGTAATTAAGCGGCATCGCCTTTTTCGGTGCCTATAAGTTATTCTCTAGTTGAGTTCTAGCTTAACAAAAGATGTTGAGGTTTTGGCCTTTCCAGACTACAGACTTCATGTTCGTGATGTATCTCTCTCCTCTAGCGAAGTGATCCGAATATTCCACTTCTAAACCGTGGTTTATCATGCAAGCAAAATCGGTTCCATGTGCGTTTCTTGACCGTCCCCAGACGCAAGACACTCTCCTTGCATGATGCCGTGAATGTAGGCATCTCCAATGACACGATACCTCCGCCTTGTGCCTTCAATTCCTGAACCATCCGGCATTGAAGCCGGGTTTTGTCTCTTCCCATAGGCAGATCCCAAATCCGACAATGGGTGCTCCCTCAGCACAAACGGCACATTTCCCCCAAGGAGAACAGCGATCGAGTCCCCGACCTTGGCGACAGCTGGGACCATTCCCAAGCAGCCACCTTCCGTGATGGCGAATGTTCTTCCCGTGCCGTTGAACCTGACAGATTCATTGAACTCGCTTGTCTCGGGTGTCTGTTCTCGGGCCTGCTGGTACCGGCGGAACGATGCCAAGCTCTCTCCGAAAGGCTCAATGGGCACTACTGTGTAGTGGGTACCAGACCTTTTGACACTCCCGCAGAGAGTCAGCAAAAAAGCATCACTAGGCCCCCACGCAACTAGCTCCCGCTGTTCTTCTTGTTCGGCGTTCCCTTTGTCATCTTCCTTGCCTGGTGCGTTGACGACTCGCGGGACTGGATGTCGAGCTTGCGGGCCGACCAAGGCTGTGTTATCCGGGCTTGCTTCATCTAAATAATTCCGAAATATCTCTTTCCACCCAACGAGAGATGTCTGTCCCTTGTTGGGCCCGTCCTTCTCAGGTACCAGAGCCGGAGCCAGGCGCGAGATTCTGTCGACAATTCGACCCTTGAGCCCGATGACTCCGTCATGGTGGGATATGACCTCGGCAGGTGCCCCACAAGATGCAGCATAGAGGCCTCTTGCAGCTCCTCTGTCCAGGTGATCTTTGTAGGCGCCCAGAGTGACTCGGGCGCTCCAGTCCGGCACCCAGGACGGCACATGGCCTTTCAGGCCCCCTTCAACCTGATGATGTGCATGGCTGATGACATCGAGCGAGCCCGTGCACTTGATGTGGCAGTGGGCAAAGACCTCGTAAATCTTCTCAGGGTCTATTTGGTAGACAGGCTTGATTCGCCCGACCTCGTGCTGCAAATTCAGTCCGGCCAAGCTGTAGAGTCGATCCAGTGGGTCGTAGCACCGGCGCATGCGGAAGATGGCCAGGGCATGGAGCATTGAGCTCTTGGCCCTGGAGGCGCCACTGTCACCGTCGTCACGCATCATCAGGAGGGGCTCGATCCGGATGAAGCCGTCGACGACGCGCGAGACCGCATCTGGGGGGCCGCCGGGCGGGCGGGGAAACCGTGCGCCGAAGCCCTGGCTCTGGCTGCAGCAGCCGCCCGAGTGGGCCTTCGTGGCTGCGAAGGCGGCCTCCATGTTGCCCGCCGGCATCGTTCGGTCGCCGCACTGCATCACGACGTCCTGCCCAAGCGCGTACTCCTGCACGACCCAGAGGCGCGTCCACCAGGGCAGCGAGAAGAAGGCCATGAGCGCCTCGCGCAGCTCGGGAGATTCGATGTCGAGACCCTCACCTTCACCGCCTCGAACGGGGACCACAATGTGCGGCTCCAGCGCTGGGTCGTAGTGCCGTCCCGGCTCGCGGGCCATCAGCTCCATAAAGTCCATCGCCAGATCGCTCCCCGGCCATGCGGAGTCTAGGAAGACGACAACTCTGGCCGCTCGAGAGTAGATCAGGCCCATCATCGAGACCTGCTGGGTCCTCTCGTCGGTGTCGGCCTGGTTGATGCACATGGCGTCCACCCAGAGGACACGTGGCTCCCCACCCGGCCTGGGACGGAGGTGGCATAGTGCCGTATGCAGATTCCTGGTGATCTGAACTTCTTGATCTTCCAGCAAGACTGTCTCGGTGACGCTGGCATCTCCCCACACATATGAGAGCGCTTCGAAGGGCGGCCGGTCGTCAAGACGAACGGGCCTGAAAGTGCACCTGATCCCGTCAATGTCATTGATTAATCCGTCACCAGGGAGGAGATGTAGAACCCTGATGCAATTCTCGGATAGCGGTTTGTAGCCGCGGAACAGATTCTTTGGGCTGTTCATTGTGATTCTCGTCGTGGCGTAATTAGGGGTTCTTCTTGTATTGATGATGGTGGGAGCTCAAGACTCAAGAGGTGAGTGTGTAAAAGGCGATTGCTCTCCCCGGTGACATCACCGCATCAGGAAGGAAATGCTACGGTCCCGGGGCAAGTCGGATCTAGCCTTCTGATGCACACGGGTTTGACCAAAGAGAGTCAGGCAGAGTCTCCACAGGTGCACAACCCTAACCCTACGAAGGTCGCCCCTCGTGTCGAGGAGAGCTAAAGCGGAGGCACCTGTTTGCGGCTGCGATTCAGCTCCGGTCCAGGAAGGCGGTGACAGCACATCCCACCAATTAACCGCTTTTGGTGTATGCCGACAGAAGACAGGATGCGCTTCCCGGCCAGCTGTCGACGACGGTCGCTTAGGTGCCTATCCCAGGCATTCTTCTACAGGTAGGTCTTTAGGGCTTTTCAGTGCCGGTTGGGTCTTAACAGCCATAGGTAATTTCCGAGGTTCGATTTCTACAAATACACTGTTCAAAATACAATTATTCGCACGGATGGCAAAGTCGACTTTGAAGAGGAAGTCTAGCCTACGCACTGAGTGTTATGCATCATGTTAACGCTCGATGCACGGAAGCGATATCTCGTGTAAACGCTGGAGAAAGCGGTGATCTCGCGTTATCGCTTGAGGGAGCGGTGACAGTGACTTGTATGAGTAAATAATATTGGATTATCCCTCTCCTTGTTTGAAAGGGAGGGAATCTATCTAACCTTATATACTCATCAGTGGCGGATTGACCTGAGTCAGATCCGCCACGGATCCTTGCGGTCGGATCCGTGGCAGATCCGTAGGCCAGGGATCCACGCCGGATCCGTGTCGGAATCGTCCGACGGATCCGCCCCCAACCCTCTGTGTAACAAAAAACTTCCTATAATAAATAGCTAAAAAGAGTAACTCTTCTCCTAGTAAGGTAGCCCGGAAGGAATCCTATGTCCAGCAATGACATTAATGAACCACCCAACCAGTGCGTAGACTCTTCAGCCAACCCAGCACTTTGATGGCCTCAACTCGCGCCCGGTCCCAGAGCGTGAAACCGGCGTCCCTCCATAAGTCCGAGCGTGTGCATCGCGCCCCATCAAGCGCCCGTGGTGCCCAGGGTAAAGAGCTCAATGAGCTAGCGAACTGGTTTGCGTACCGCCCATCTAGAGCGTCCACCCAACCGAACGGAATGAGGTTCAGGGAGTCGCCGGCAAAATCGATAGCCTCAGCATCTCGCTCACGCTGGGTCCTGGCAGGGTCCGGTAGGATTTGAGACTGACACTCCTGCCAGGCGGATAAGAAGGGAAGAATTGCGTGCGGCCGTGCAAACGAGCGATAGGTTTCCTCCACGACGAGATTCTCGCCCCCTTCGCTACCGGGCGCCATCGACAAGGTGTTAAGTACAGTGTCTGCGAGACTCCGGTGCTCCTTCAGGTACCGCACTAAATAGTCCCCGTGCGAGAACAGCTCTCCGAACTCTGTCCGGCGGATTGGCCGCGATTCTAACGACGCAACGCGGAGCGCCACGCACAATCGCGTGAGGAAGCGGTTTACGTGGTCGATCTGCTGGACCTCCCAGGGCTCGAAGGCGGCGAAGAGGCCAGGTCGGAAGCCAGGTTGATCACCGCCTGTGGCGCTGATGGCAGCCACGTCCTCATCGATCCAGTCCTGGAACTGGTCGCAGTGCTTGTAGCGCTTCGTCGATGCGTAGGCATTGCTGACGATCTGGCGCCGGTAAAACGCCCGGAGGACCCGTAGCCACTCCGTCTGCGAGAGCGGCGCGCTGGCTGGGTTCAGCACTGTGCTGGTGGCTCCTCCGTTGCCGAACGAGCGCAGCTGCGCCGTGACGTAGGTGACAGCAAGGAAGTTGATATGGTGCAGCGTGCGGCACAAGGCAGTCACCTCCCCGAGACCGGAGGCAACTGGTTCGGCTCTCCCATCGACCGGGTTACTATCGTATAAATTACACATATACACGGCCGCCATGGCGTGAATACGATCGTAATACACATCCTCCGTGGGGTCAGCGTAAGGGAGAACGAAAAGGAACCGAGCGTCTGTCAAAACGGGGCCGAGTTCGTTTTGCAGGACCTGGAAAAGGATGGCCCTTTTCTTCGATTCGAAGCGCAGGTAGATAAAGAGCGACGTGGGAACAAAGTTGCTGAGATCGCGCACGCTGCTAACCTCGAAGAGGATAAGATCGATGAGCTCAGCCGGTAGGGCGCTAAGGTTCGACAAAGACATCTCAGCCATTTCAAGAGACGAAAGTTTGGGTATATAGTTTTTGTGTCAGGGCAATTGGGGACACAATTGGCCCTACAATCGTACGGAGAGGACGCGATTTAAATTGGTGTCTAAGCTCAGCGGCGAAACCGCTGTGCGCAAGAAGATAAACCCATCGGCGAGGCTACTACGGAAGCACTGGTCACAACTGTTGCATGGCAGGAGGCCATAGCGGTGGATAAGACTCGTCGGCCAGACGCTTCAATGTCCCCAGACGTCTTCTCCATTACTTAGGCTGGGGGAACAGGAACTAGCGGTAAAGGAGCTGCCCTACGCCACGGGCGAGCCCGGGGAGGGGGGATGAGGGGGAGGTGTGCAAGGGTGTGCGCCGTGCAGTTTGCGGATGTCTGCCGATTCCCGCGTGAGTTGAAATCCCGTCTCCTTTCCTCTCACTTTCCGTCTACACCTACCGACCTAGAGGGTGAAATGAGCTGACATCATATCTTTTTCGCGGGCTGCTGGTCACCGGGCCTATGGCGAAGCTAGACACCTCCGAGGCCGGGAAATTCGCCATCCTGACGGCTCAAGTCCCATCTCAAACTCCGCAATTATGGCAACTTTCAGTGCAATGAAAACGGCGCTCAATATGCCCTATTATTATGACGATAAACCCCATAAGACTTATACGCATGTGGGCCATTGGAGGAGTCGTTGGTGATTCGTGACTCCGTGTCAGCATAACACGAGTCACTCTAACATTGCTGTCGCTCCTCCACAGGAGCCTCTTCGACGAGTTTGTTCGGTGAGCCTGACTCGATTGAAAGCCATTTGAAGTCTCAAATCTGACGCTATCCACCATCAAGCAGTCTTTCTGTAGTCGGCGAGAGCGCCGCGGGTGAGGATTAGGGAAACGCGTCTGGTCAAAGGAGCGGGGAGCCATAGGGGTCACACTCACAATGGTCTCTGTCGACAAAGAGCAAAAGAGAAAATCAGATGGAACGGAAGTAAGGAAGTTCTATCTGTTTGGTATAAGGGGAAGTCATTTTAGATTCTCTAACCCCCGTTAATCGAGTGGCACTTTAATGTGCTTGGTCGGTAGGGCAGTGGCAAACGACAGACTATGTTCCATGGGACACCCTTGCATACGTCGTCTATGATTGTATGCTTCCACACTATGTTCTGTTCTGAGACCGGGATATGTCTGAATTCTTTGATGTTAACTTGATGTTTTCATCTAATTGTACGCCGTCGGAAAGAGGCTTGATCACCATATAATACCGGCCCTTGAGACGGGCTCACGGGCTTACATCTGTTACACACAAACCCCACCCATATTTGCTCCTCCGAACCGAAACACCCCCGGCTCAACCCCGCAGGTGTCTGGGCGCTCTGCAAGAAATCGCCAGGACGCCTCATAGTCAATTACTATCTTACATGTATTCTGCCTCACCTTCATTCAGATCCCTAAACAAGCGCTGAGACTACCAAGCCCCCGCGAAACCACTAATCATGGCAGACGACATCAAGATAGCGCCCCCTCCGTGGACATTGAAGGGCACCGTGTATCTCTTCAGCTTCTGGACACCGCAGAAGCGGGCCTGCGACACCCCAGCCATGGCGTATTCCCCACTCGAGCGGGACTCGCCATTTTCGGCGCCGGATGGGGGAAGGCACCTGGGCGGGCTGAGCATGATCCAGATCATCCGGTACAGCGAAAGCCCCGTCGGGCCCTACGATGAGCTTATCCTCGCGCCTGGGTTTCATGAGTACACGGTCGAGGATGAGGGCGGGGTGCGTAGGAAGAAGAAGAACGCGAGGGTCACGCGCATTTACGTGTCGCAGAAGCACACATGCTGGAACGGCCGGAAAAGTGCAGTCCCCTTGCTCAAACCCATTGCAGCCTGGTTACCTCACTTTTCAATCCCAAATTGCTAACGCTGCTATGTATCAGATTGGAACATTCCCAAAAACCTCGCCGCATTCGACTTCACCGACAATAAGGACGGCTCGACGACAGTGAAGGTCTTCCCGCATGACACGGCCGACGATGCGACAGAGGCGTCGTCGAGCAGGACCGCCTTCTTCCAGGCGACCGTCAAGCCCGTCCCGTATTTCCCCTCGTTCCCCCTCTCCCTCTCCCTCTTCGACTACCTCGGGGTGGACTCGACGCTCGTCCAGCCGCCGCTGCCCGAGGGCGAGGGGAGCCAGGGTGAGCTCCCGGGCACGTCGCGGTGGTGCGCAGTGGTGCCGAAGCAGTGGTGCCGGAGGGCCAGCCTGAGCTGGTTCGACCTCAGGCAGACGGACGCGGAGGGGAAGGCTATCGAGGGGGAGGAGGCGAACTTTTGGCCGGGTATGGGGAGGTGGCAGATCGGCATGAAGATGGAGGACGCGACCATTGAATTCCCGCTTGGGAAGCATTGGGATCCGCCACGGTCACTGTTGTGAAGGACGCTCCTGCAGGTCCGAGAGTCGCGTACGTTCATTGAGGGGCTCCCTCCTCACGCTCAATTCCGCGGCAGCCGTTAAACATCGCATTATGCGATTCAACGAGCGGCTTTCCTATCTGAACTCCCTCCGGAAAGTCCATGCGTCCGTAGGATATTAGCTTCAACGTGGTTTTTGATGCGTTAATTCATGGATGCTGCTTTTACCGACTCCAGTCAGTTGCTTTTGCTGGTCCCGCTGAACGGCTTGGACCCTGGTCGTGACTTACCTAGGAAAGAGCGCCAGTGGATTCCGCGGCGACAACAAATGCCGCGGCAATTGAGTACAGACCGCTGGCATCGACGGTCCCACGGACACAACACGCCTCCTATTACCCCTCACCCGGGAGCATGGTCCAGCGTGGGGCATGTTTCCGAAGCTCTGGGTTGGGTCGAACATGGCGAACCACAACGAATGATTGGTAGAGCGCGCCTGTACGATCGCTCTGTCTCCTCTTAAAATCGGCAGGCAGTACATTGTGACCATGATCCGCCATAATGCGACCCGTATCGAATGAGAGCTTCCTATGCGAGTGATGCGCTGAGGGCCCGGAGACCCGTTAAGCGGTCAACTCTTCCCCCTTCCGGCCCCGGTTTAAGCCCGCCCTAACCCACCGGAAATGCCATCGTGCGAGATCAACCGGGGGATCCCCGCATCTCCGCCCTCTAGGCCCTTGGCATATCTGACAGACGTTGCCTCCCCGCCAATGGGCATGGGGCTTGTATACTTCTCTGTTTCCCCAGGTTTTCTGCAGCAGTGAACACACCAGACTAGTTACTTGCTGTTTCTATCCCCCGATCTTGTTGCCGGTCGAACCCCCTGCTGTGCGACCCGCGAATATAAAGGGGGGTGCCCAGCATGATCGAGTGCAGCCCACCAAAGGATTCCCTCTGACCCTTCATCCCCTTTCCATTCCTCCTCTCGAGACCCCGGACTACCGACCATACGATCTTCAACAGCAGAACTGCGGACACAATGGCGGTCTCTGACGAGAAGATCGATGTCAAGCTCGAGGAGCATGTCGAGGAGACCAGGGGCATCATTACCCCTGAGGAGATCCAGGCACGCCTCGAGACGCTCCTTGATCTGACCAAGGAGGAGATGGACGCGCTCAATAAGAAGGTCTTCAGTATCATCGACTGGAGGTTGATGCCTTGCATCACAATGATGTTCCTCATGTGGTATGCTCATTGATCTTCTGGGATATAGCCTCACTAACCCCTGCCCTGCATGATATATCTGTGCCGGCACTCATTCGGGGTTGCTTGATATCGCAGCTACCTCGACCGCATCAACGTATCCAACGCCCGCCTTGCGGGGCTGCAGAGCGAGCTGCACATGAGCAACACGGTCTGGAACACGGATATCTCGGCCAGCTACCCAGGAACCTGCTGCTGGCCAAGGCGAACCCGCGCTGGTTCCTCCCCACCATCATGCTGGCCTGGAGCACCTGCACCATCTGCATGCCGGCGATGACCAGCGGCGCCGGCTTCGCCGTATGCCGCTTCTTCCTGGGCATCACCCTCATCGCGTCGTCGTGGTACAGCAAGGAGGAGAACCCCATGCGCATGGCAGTGTGGCACGTGGGCAACACCATCTCCAACATGCTCTCCGGCTTCCTCGCCGCCGGCATCCTGGCCAACATGAAGGGCACGCTAGGGCTGCGGTCATAGCAGTGGTTCTTCATCATCGAGGGGGTCGCCTCCATCGCCGTCGCCCTAGGCGGGCACTTCCTCCTCCCAGACTAGCCGCACAACACGCGCTTCCTGACCGCGCAGCAGCGGGAGATGGCCCAGTACCACGTGCTAGTCTCGAACGGCGGCGAGGAAGGCGTCGGCGGCACCTGGGACGGGCTGAAGGATGCCGCCAAGGACTCTTTCGCCTAGTTCTTCTGTCTCATGCACTCCGCGCTTGTCACAGCACAGTCGTTCAACGACTTCCTTCCTTCTGTTAGTTTTCATCATTTCGTATACAAAGCACCTTGCCCAGGGATGTATCATAGTCTTCACGTTGGGTGTAAAGTCACGACCCCGCTAACTCGACCACCAGTAACAACCCTCCCGCCTGCAGATCATGAAGACCTTCAAGTTTAACGAGTACACGACCTACCTAATCCAAGCACCGCCCTACGCAATTGCCTGCGCCGCCGCCTGCGGCCTCGCCTAGTCGTCGGGCCACTTCAAGGAGTCGACCTGGCACATCATCGGGCCGATCGCGGCCTCGGCGCTGGGCTGCTCCCTGCTCATTAGCACGCTCAACGTCGGGGCGCGCTACTTCGGCCTAGTCGTTCTCATCGGCAGGACCTACTCCAGGCTGAACCTGCAGCTCTCGTGGGAGACGACGCTCGTGCCGGCGCCGAGGAGCAAGAAGGCCGCGCTCATCGCCATCGCCAACTGCATCAACCAGAGCAGCCACTGGTTCAGCCCTTACTTCTTCCCGACCAACCAGGAGCCCTTCTACCGGCTCGGCGGCGGGCTGATCCTGTTCGGGTGCTTGATGACGGTAGTCTCAGCGTGCCTGGTGCGCTGGAGGGCCGCGCGACTGAACAGGAAGCTCGACGCGGTCGAGGGCTGGTCTGAGCACTCCGGGAATGAGAAGGGGTGGAGGTTTGTGTATTGAACTTTGGAGCATGGACGGGGACCTTGGAAGAGGCAGTAGACCTGATCGGGATGTGGTCTGGGGTTCGTGGGCCTCCAAAACGTTGCTGTGTCCTGTTCGAACTTGTTTAGTCAGCGTCGGGCTTCGTCTTAGAGGGGCTCGACCTATCATGGCCTGTCAAGTCGAGGTGAAGGTACTTTGATGAAGCCCCTACCGTCGCATCGTCAGTGCGTACCTGGTCCTGAGTCGTGAAAGCCTCGTGTATTAGCTAGTGGGTGGGTGCACTAAAGCGGCTCAACTCGCTGAGGGCAGCTGGCTCTGGAACCTGGCGAAATGCTGGCGTGCCAAGAAATTTGAGGGAATGAAGTAGACATAGCCAAGCCCGCTGCAAGTCAATAAAGCGGCCGTTGGTGGCCACTGGACTGATATATCCGTAGAATGTTCATGTTTCTGCGCAGTCAGCTTCTACCTACCCGGAGAAGGGGCATCCCGTATGAGAACGGGACAATTAAGGCACCGTGCGTCTTCCCGATTACCGCATGTCGGCTCCGAAAGGGCACGATACCCGGGAGAAGTGACGAACAGCAGATAAAATTACGCGATAGGGTTGCATTATGGGATTCATGGCCGCCCACCAAGGCTGTGCCACAGGAGCCGGCCCCCCCCCAAGCTGCAGCGAACTGTTAAAGTGCCGAGATTAGCGCTGATCGTGGCAATGCCTGCAGCCTGCACCATCGCGTCTGGTTGTTAGGTGGCATTCATAAAAGGGCGATGCAATTGAAGAAAGGAAAAGACGGAGGCGGTTTGCTGGCTGACTTGGATCTTGCAGAGGACAAGATTGTAGTGTAAAATGTTCAGGTCTGACTGGATGGTCTGGTCTGGTGCTACTAGTATCATTGATGTATGTCCATTCTTTTAATACAATTAGTGGGGCGCTTACGGATAGTCGTGGACGGTTTGCTCCCGTGCAGGTGGAGATTACAGCTGACACCAGTGGAAGCCAAGCCCGTGTAAATTTCCTGTTTCGATTCAACAAACCCTACTTCCGCCCTCGACAATTTCAAGATGACTGAAAGATCGCAAGAAGAGATGCAGACCAGAATCGTGAACCCTCCAGTGGCAGTATGGCATAACTATGATAACCCCTAGGCACACCAGATTGGTCCGTGTGCCACTTTGAGAACATGCTGGAGCAACGGTGCTGTTGACGACTTGATGTCTTTTGAGTTAGCATGTTATGGTGAGGAGGCGGAGACTACATACACACCTACTAACAGCACCCTTCTAATCTCATCAGTAGACCACCAGTACATCGTCGTGCTCTTCTTGAGAATTTTGGCACTAATGAGTGACGGCACAATTCGGGGTTGGCTGGGAAGATGATGTTGGAGATGGTTGATTATTTCTCGTGATGATTAATCTATTCTTTTAAGTTGTGTACGATGGCTCGAGATGACCGGAATATCGACGGGATTTGCGGTTGCCAGGAACCCAAGGTAACAAGTTCAATATTACGTGTTCTTGACCGTCCACCTAGTACATGCCTAGCTAGCTTCCCCATGAAGATACAATGGTGACCAAGGTGCCGTCTGCTCTTTGTTTCTGCCTTCTGCTTAATCTGATCATACCCTCGGCCGAACCCCGAAACTTGCGTCCGGGTAGCCCGCACCGTTCGCCGGAGCCCCTGAATAATCTAGATATTGATGTTGGTTTGCTGGTGATGGCCCCCTCGAATGTGCCGAGTCAGGGGACACCACCTCAGAATTGCTGACAGATGCATGCAGGCTGCTCATCTGAGGGTGCAACACCGACGGAGAGTGAACCGTGACCGCCGACACCGGGGCCGCCAGCTCCCCCGGCTGGCTGTTGCCGTGAAGCTCTATGCGGCGCAAATCGCCCATCATCTCGTTGCTCCGTTGCTGGCCTTCAAGCTCGTGGTACGTTGGCGCCTCACCGCGCTCCGCATCCAGCTCCTTCTTGTCGTAGTATCCGTAAGCCGTGGTGTCCTTGCCAGCTCCGTCCCCGTCCACGCTCTGGCAGCCCATCGCACTCGCCCCCTTCTGAGCCTGCTCTAGCTGCTCCATCATCTTCTCCATGCGGGATATGTTGCGCGTTATGGGGCACCCGTTCTTTCGGAAGTAGAGGAAGCAGCCCAAGAAGAGTGCCACGCCCAAAACGGCGCCGACGACGATGCCTGCTATGGCACCAGCGCCGAGGTTGGTGGCCGAAGCGGCCCCCTTGGAAGAATCTTGTGCCTCGCCGAGGCCTGTTGCGGTCGAAGTGTTGCTGGAAGAAGTAGTGGTCGGCGTGGCGGTAGAGCTAATCACGATGGTGCTCGATGCGTTTCCCGTCGGTTCGGCCAGCCAGGGGGGTCTGCTTGAGAATGGGTACCGTGGAGCTGGTATCTGCGAGTCGATCAAGTCCTCCACTATCATCTGGCACTGACCGCTCACGCACTTGTACCCGGGGTAGCAACACTTGCTATCCGCGCAGGTCGCCAGCTTCTCCCCGGTCATGGTCGTGTTCGTCGCCTTGTAGACATTGCCGTTGTCCAGTGTCCAAGGCCCCGGGAGCCCGAAGTTGCATGACTGGGGTACCACCACATCGCAGCGGGCTCGTGGAGTCGGAGTCTGGCAACAGGTTAAGGCGAGCTCTGTCTGTCGGATTCGGTGAAAGATGCAAGTGTTGCCCGTTGGACACGCCCAGTCGGTAGCGTTTTGGCTAGCCGGAACATTGGTACAGGGTGTATTCGACATTGGAATGGCCGTCGACGAAAGCACCACTACCACTGCGTGTGCGGGAGGTCGGATATATGAGGCCCGGGATGCTGAAAATGTTTTTCAGTGTGGAAGTATGAGTGCGGGATGAGCGAAGCTGAACCAGAGTTGCGGAGTCGAGCAGAAAAGAAGAAGAAGAAAGTGTGGCATAACGCGGCATGGTTCGAGTGAGAGCAGGTTAGGCTTCACTAACGAATATGTAAATTCTTCTGCCGTACCGTCTGTCCCTGCTGCCGCCGCGTTTGTGCAGCCTGCAGTTGCAAATACTACCGAGTCCATGTAGTAAACATCATAAAATAGTTGCAACGCCTCACCCCCCAAAAGATTAAGGGGCTGCATCCTCCAGCCACATCGGCGCAGGTAAACATCCACCGCACAATGGAGAGAAGAGCATGGCCTATCGCTTAGCATTAGAGCAAGACCACTCAGGCAATCCTCGCCATAATACCACCTGCTCCCCCTCGTAGACAATAATGGAATGGAACGCACAGTTGACACACAAGGTATTAGTGGTGGTGTAGCATTGCAGTTTCCGTTGAGACCTTCCTTTGAGCACCAGGCCAATAGCCGCCCCCCTTGAACCATCTGGAGGCTGATCTTCTGTGTGTGCGATATGGAGGTTACGCCAGTTGGCCCGTCGTCCAGTCCTTTCAGTTAGCGTGCCCAACCCACGGAAATGCGGGGCGGAGGCGGCACCGAATTTAGTGCATGGAGTGGTGAGACCTCAATATGACTCGCACGAGGACCTCTATCTATTGCACTGCTGTGCTGTCAGTGATCGCGCAGCAGAGCAGCTGCGCCGCCTGTAGGTTGGCGTGCTGCAGGCCGCTGCTGCAGGTCGTTGCTGATCCAAGCCTGATGGGGTTTCTCTCGGAGGGGGACCGCTGGTAGACACCATATAGCTCCCAAGCCCTCTCCTCTGATGCGATCATAAAATTACACGGCTAATGCAATCACGATCAATCGGAAGTAGTGCATTGTCACACAGGAACCGCGCGGTCGCATTCTGTAAGGGTTCCTTACTGTTTCCTCAAATGACAGGCAGGAAACCCACAGAACTGCCCGCAGCATCGAGTCCAAATGTTTGGATGTAGTTGAGGTCAATTCCCAAGCCACCTCCACTTCACAGCGGGTCCCCCCTCACGTTCACAAGCCTCACGTCAGTCTTGGACCCCGTCAGGCTCGCCTTAGTAACCAAACCGTCGGCATCCCAACCGAAGTCGACAGATCCCCCACCCCTGATCCTCAACCCCTTGACGCTGCCCCCGCCCCAGCTGGCCGGGATGGCGGGGCCGAGCACGACCGTCCGCGGCCAACCCTTGCTGCGGGCTCCGTCGTCGTGGGCCAGCGGCAGGTCGACGACCAGCATGCTGAGCACGGCGCCTCCGAGGCCGAAGTTGGCATCGATCTGGAACGGCTCATTCCGCGCCGAGTACATGCTGAGGCCGTTGGCCGCGAAGTTGGTGGCAATGGCGTACCGCAGGTGGAAGTGCGCCTCCTCCGTGGCGTTGAGGCGCGCCCAGCAGGCGGCGCGCCAGACCTTACCCCATCCGGCGTTGCCGTCGGGCGCGCTGCCGTGGCCGCGCGCCAGGAGAGTCTGTCGGACAGCGGACTGGACCGTGCCGTTGGCGTAGCCGCCCTGCAGGCCCGAGACAGAGTAGCCCGGGTGCCAGCCCGTCAGGTGGGAGAGGTGGCGGTGCGTGCTGTTCTCCGGGAGGCCGTAGCCGTCCGGGAGCTTCCACTCCTTCAGGCCGCCGTAGCCTGCAACGTGCACGCCTTTGTCGAGCCGGGTGAGGGCGGACCTCACGTCGGCGAGGAATTCCACGTCCGTCTCACCAGCAACATCCGCACCGGCAAGGAGCGAGTCGAAGGTCCGGTGGATCTCCTGGTGGTAGTGCGTGCACCCGAATGTGGTCTCGCCGTGCTCGGGGCTGTTGCAGGGGTTGACGACCAGGCTGCCGTCCTTGAAGAAAGTGTCCTCCTGCAGCTGCGAGAGCCAGAACTGCGTCGTGCCCTTGATTAGGGGGTAGCCCTGCCTGGCAAACCAGGCACCGTCCTGGGTGTACTCGTAGTTGTCCCACACGTGCTGCATCATCCACGCGTTCGCGGCCGGGTAGTGTGCCCAACTAGCGCCCTCCTTCATGGCTGTGTGGCCGAAGATGTTCATCTCGTTGTGCACCACCCATCCAGACGCTGCGCCGTACAGGAGCTTGGCTGTCTCGGTGCCGCGAGGCACCCAGTTGTGCTCCATGTAGTCCCACAACGCGCCCTGCGTCTTGCTCAACCCCGTCTGGTCGGCCGCCCAGTAGTTCATCTGCAGGTTGATATTTGCGTGATAGTCACCGCTCCAGGCTGGCCAGAGCTCCTCAGTCCAGCGACCAGCCAGGTTCGCGGGTAGGGAATTGTCGCGTGAGGAGCTGATCAGAAGGTGGCGTGAGAAGTCGAACAGGAGACCTTCCAAGAAGGGGTCGCCCGAGCCGTCCGCTGAATATGAAAGAATCAACTCGCTGGTCTCGATTTCGGCTGATCCCTTAGTGTCTGCTATGTCGAGCGTGAAGGCACCCTGGAGGGAGCTGTAATCCTCAATGTGCCCCCTAAGGAGGTCTTCATAAGACTTGGCTGCTGCTAGTGATGTGACGCGCTCAACGAGCGGTTCCGGACTCTCGCCCTTGAAGGAGTAGCCGTGCTCAGCATTACCTTTTGTCTGGTCGAAATTTGTTCTAGCGCTAATCACTACCGTGAGGGATTTCTGACCCTCAGGCACGGAGATGGCTAAGATACCACGACAGCCACACTCGGTGGTTGCTCTGGACTCGCCCGCCACTCTAGCGATTGCGTCGTACTTCATCCCCTCCGGCGGCCCAACCTGAGTGACACCCGTAATTCGGGTGAAGCTACTTCCACAGCTGTTTCTATAGGTCTCTCTCTCCACCAGCTTGTTCGCGAAGCGTATCTTTACCACGGGGAGACTACCAGTTGTGGAAACCATGTATACGCATACTTGGTCCGGGTAGCTGCAGAACACCGTCGAGGAGAAGTCGCTGCTGTTGGCCTTGAATGTTGTCGTGTGAACGCCGGTCGTTAGATCCAAGGATCGCTTGTAGTTGTGGTACTCCACAATCCCATCTATTTCAACGCTGAAGTTGCCAAGCGTTCGGTAGGCACCAAAGTTGGCCCCTGAGCCGAGCAAAGGTGAGACATCTGGGGAAATGGAAGAGGGGAAGTCCAATTAGCCAAGATGGAAATCGGGGCTGGTTTTGCTGCGGTCAAGGGATATGGGGAGATAGTTACCCCCAAAGCCAGTGTCGAAGATTTCGTTGCGGATGCCGGGGAGGGCAGAGTGTTTCTCCGTCTTCGGATTGCCGCCGCTGTATCCATTGGCCATAAACGGGCCTCCAGACCACAGAGAGTCGACATTGAGGATCAGCTTCTCGGCGCCAGGTGGACCATACTGCATGGCTGATTGTCGGGTTCAGTAAGTCAGCACTCAGCAAGTAGGTAGTAAGTCAATAAATCAGCCTGTCGCACTCCGGGCCTGTCATGCCACTCGTGTCGCAGGGACGTCCTCACGAACCTCCAAGTCTTCCATTACCGACAGGGTAGGCAGTCTTCAAGATGTAGTCATCAACGCCGCCACCGCTTCTGAGCCCATGCACCGCAGGCTTTGACGACCAGAATGAGCGAGCATCACTCAACCCAGCAGCCCCCATGAGGGCAACAACTATCACGATCCCCTTTGTCGGCATTCTGTCAACAAATGGTCGCAAAATACGGGGAGAACGGAATAGCCCCTCAAGTCTTCCATCCAGGACTCTAGCGAGTGGCGGCTGGAAGTCTCAGGTCATGATTTATGTCATTCGCTCATCAGAGGCTCGCGATATTGCGACCCGAATCCTGGCAAAACTGCGGAGCAGTGGTAATAAGCGATGAATGTCGGTCCATCGCGACCGAGATTTTCTGGGCGTTGGCCTCTCTGGATCCAGACGGCCAGGACAAACATCCTCGAATAGGAAGACTTCCCAGATGGTGAGATGGACAATGGGACAGTGAAGGACGAGGGGCTCGAGGAAGAGTGCCCAACTTCCCTGCTCAGTATTGGCAGACTTGGGGACTCCCAGGCCGATGCGGGGATCCTTGTCTGCCCCGGAAATTTAGGAACATTTGCGGATCGCCGAGGAGGAACAAGTTCAGTTGTCGCGGAGAAAGTTGCAAATGATGCATATTCGATGATGGCTACAGGCAATAGATGGCCCCACGGTGGCTCCCTGATGATCCATCCAGACCCCACAGGGCGATGGAGGCTGGCGGGGACGAGACTGTGGGCTGTGGGCTGCAATCCAGGAACTTTAAATATCCGTCGGCATGGCACTTGCGCAACGACGGTCCCGTGAACCCGACGCTAGGGTACACAAGCATCAATTTCGCAATTTTCATTCGAAAAATTAATCATAAACTCCCCCAAACCAGCCATGGCGATCATGCTAGGGGGGTGACAAGGATTTTCTTTCTTGCGACAACAGCGAGCTCTAGGACTTGGACATCTAGTGAGGTCTTCTTCCAGCAGTCTGGTTCGCCCTACGGATGGTTTACTCCACAACTAACTCCGCTTTTGCAATGGAACTGAAGGTTGTACGTTCCATGCCTGGCATGAGACAGACTACACACCATTTCTTCGATTCCATCCTGCTAGGTTCCGGGCGCGGGCCAGGATATTAGGAAGATCAGGGAAGTGTGTATGGAGGGTACAGAGGCTCGCTGTCGAAGCTACCTCATCATCGGCGTCAGTACCCCGGAAACCTTCTCATACACAGTAAATACAATGCCACCGCTAAACACAAGCCTGCCAAGTCTCATCGTGCTTCCCTTCCAGAACCCCCTGACGCCCGCATCCCTCCATATGCTCCAAAACGCCTCTGCCGTGCTGGCCCCCTGCGCGCTCTGCGTCCTGCTCTTGATCGTGTCGAACGGCTGGCTGGCGTAGACGGTGATGGTCCCAGCCAGCGCCCCGATCGCGAACGTGGTGGGGCTGTTCTGCGGCAGGCCGTGCGCCTGCGACGCCTGCTTCATCGTGTTGTAGCTGCCCATCCTCACAGCTGAGGTGGCGCACTGCTTCATGGTCGTCGATCCCAGACCCCTGTACAACCCCGCGAGGCCCTGCTCCTTGACCAGCAGGCCCGTTGCGTGGACGGCCGAGCGGTATCGCTTGGGCCCGCGCGCGTCGTCGATCATGGCGGTCTTTATCCTCTCGGTCGGGGTCACGGCGGCGACGCTCTCCACGCAGCCGGCAACCATGCCCGCAAAGATGGAGCGCGACACCGATAGGCGGCCGTCATCGTCGGACAGGGCTGCCTTGATAGCATCGAAGGACAGGAAGCGCACCCCTGCCTTGAGCGCGGTGCCTGCCACCAATGTTGAGCAGCCGACGTAGAGACTCCGCACGCCCTCGTTGGCGACGAGATGCCTTATCATCAATATCGGGTTGGAGATCTGAGGTCCCCCTTGCGATCGAAGCTGTAGGCGGGTCTTTGCAAACTCGAACGGGTACTGGTTGGAGAGTGAGTATTGGGCATATGAGATCCAACGGCGGGAAACCCAAAACTCACAGTGGATGCTGCCTCAACGGCGCCTGCGACGGCCCCTGATATGCATGAAACGACTGGAGGGACATGTTGCTGAAGAAATCGTCGAGTTAGTCTAAGGTCGTTGGACTGAGTTGGGATTCGGCGGGATAACAAAACATATGAGACCGACTTTCTTAGGCTTTGACTCCTTCGGCACGATTTGGCCAGCCAGAGCAACCGGCCCGGGAGGGGACTTAGCGTCGCTGGCCATGTTCTTGTCGGTCAGCCAGGTTAGTGATTGAGGGCCAGGGTTAAGGGTCGGTGCAGGACTGCAGGGCGTCAGTGTGGTTTACTGGCTACGACGACTCGGCTGCAGGAGCGGGACATGCGCCTACCGTCGATATGTAGGACTAGGCACCAGAAGAGCCGAGAGCGGCATGCAAATGCAGGTTGCTACTGTACTCCGTAGACCTGCTAAATCGCGCCGTCGCCCTGCAGGTGGGTGGTAATAGGAGAACAAAAAGACATTGATACGGGCAAAGACGGGGAAGAGCCCTGCTTGAGCAGAAATGGAATTCCGCGAAAAAGATCCTGCGGAAGTCTGGTCCTGTCTTGGGAATAAGCTGGGAACAAAGCGTGTCCACCCATGGCTCCGCTAACCTCGGCAGCAAACGGTCGCATATCCGCCCGATCAGCAGACTGTTCTAGCGCTTTGGGTGCCTCGCTACAGCGGGGTTAGTGCTGTGTTGACGCTGCATTTTGTCCCTGTCGGGGTGCTGGGTCCGACTACCACCACATCCCGCCTAATGTGTATGTGTGGTTCCAGTCAGTTCTGCGTCCCTTGAATAGAGCACCACGGATGTTATCAGGGACGGAGGCTTGCTACCACTGGCAGAATACCGCCTACCTGAACGGAATTGGGCTGAATGGAAATGGGCCATGGCCTTTCTTTAGGCTTGAAGGACACGAGCCGGGCTTGACGGGACGGGATGGACGCGACACCGAGTCAGCTAGGAGAGAATAAAGCAGATGGCCAACTGAAGCGACTCCGCCGAGCCGTGGCAGCTTGCAGATTCTGTCGCTTCCGTAAGGTACGCCCGTAGAACTCCCAAAGACCAATCCTTCCGTTCCCACACGTAGCAGCAATTGCCAGCATTTCCAGATCAAGTGCAACACCGAGAGGCCGACGTGTAGCAACTGGAGGACCTACGGAAAGGAATGCGTTTACGTGAAGCGAAAGCAGCGATCATGCACGGCGAATGCCACAGGGGCATCACCGACTGCAGCCTCCATTCCCGTCGGCTCGCCGTTGCCGGCGGTTGAATACCAGGGCCATCAGCATGAGGACCACAATGAGGGCGATCAGCAAGTCGTCCTTCTCGGTGGTACCACCCCGAGGGTAGCAATCACACTCAAGCCACCTCGAATGCCCTTGAGGCGATGGAGAAAAGCCAGCCGGCCGACCTGAGCCGCCCGGCCACCGCCAGGAACGGAACGGACGGCCCAGGCGGGTTCATGGGATCACCTCCGACCCCGGCCGGTGCCGGCACGGCCGCTGGTGCCACTGTCGAGGCGGCACACCAGCGGCGGCTGGAGGCGGTCAACTACGACGCCGGCGCGCTCGACTTCGACGGCGTGGAGCCCGAGCTGGGGAGGCACCTGCTCTCGCTTCACCGAAACAGGCAGCACCACTCCTTCCTGCTGACGTACAGGCCCGCGTTCATGCGGGACATGGCCTGCGGCGGCAAGTACTTCTCGAAGCTGCTGCTCAACGCCATCCATTACGGCGCGTCCAAGTTCAGCCCCAGGCTGGAGGTGCGGCGGGACAAGGACGACGTGCGGACTGCCGGATGGAGGTTCCGGATGCGGGTCAAGGGCCTTCAGGGCGAGGCGCCCGACCGGTCCGAGATCACGACGATCCAGGCACTGCTCATCATGACAAACTCCCTCTTCGCGCTGGGCGACGAGCGAAGCGCAGCCTGGCTGTACGCGGGCATCGCATTCCGTATGATAGTGGGCCTGGGCATCCACGTCGACCGTCCCGTCGTGCCGGGGGATCCTTGAACGGCAACAGCTTCTCGGGTGAGGACGTCGAGATCCACCGGCGCGTCTTCTGGGGCGCCTTCGTGGTGGACAAGATCCAGTCGCTCTACCAGGGGAGGCCGCCGAGCCTGCAGGACCACCACGCGCGGGTGCCCATGCTCTTCAGCGACCGGTTCGAGGAGCTGGAGCACTAGAGGCCCTTCGCCTTCAACTACCACGCCGGCAACTGCCCGGGCTCCCCGGCCTACAGCGTCAGCATCTTCAGCGAGCTCTACAAGCTGTGCGTCATCATGGACAAGATCATCAACAAGGTGTACGCGGAGAAGAGCGCGAGGAAGGAGTCGACCAAGCTGTGCACGACGAGGAGGTGCTCGGCAAGCAGCTCGAGGAATGGAGCGAATGGCTGCCGCAGCACCTTGTGTATAGCTCCATCAGCAAGGGGAAGGCAGTGCCGCCGCCTCATGTAATCTCGTTGCAGTGAGTTAAGGACGTGATTGGGTCTGACTGAATACGTGGGCGAGGCACCCTGTGCCATGTCTTGGTAAGGCATCTACGGTGCGTACGCCGACAGCCCTCCAGGGCGATGCACAACGTCCTCCTGATCCTCCTCAACCGCCCTTTCGTCACCGAGGGCCACCTCTACTCCGACTCCCCCACGGCGGTGGCCGGGGCGTTCTCCGCCTGCGCGACGGCGGCGACGCGCATCGTCAACCTCCTGCGCGTCTACGGCCACGCCTTCTCCATCAAGAGGGCCCCCTACCTCGTGAGCTACGCGACCTACATCAGCGCCACCCTCCTCGTGCGCATCGCCGCGCAGCGCAGAGTCCCCGCTGCAACGCGCCAACCAACCTGTGCACCTGCCTCTCGGTGCTGGGGAAGAACCAGGAGACGAACTGGGCCGTGCGCAAGGCGAGAAAGGTCATCATCGACTTCGCTGAGCGGATGAGCGTCGAGCTTGCCGGGAGGGAGAAGTGGGTCGAGGCTGGAGGGGTCGTTGAAGCCCCAGTTCGGGTGACAGCGCCGCCATGACGGATGGCGATGGTGGAGGAGTAGCAGCAGCAGCAGCAGCAGCAGCAGCAGCAGCAGCAGCGCGAATAGCAGCGGACACCTTGCAGCTCTCCAGCCCACCCATCAGGAGTCGCCGAAGCATCGCCCTTCAGAGCCCAGACGGCGCCGACTCCTCTCCAGATGGGTCGGCAGCCAATCTGACGCATGAGGAGCCGACCTCCCCAGGGCCGAGCGGCGAGTTCAACGGCTTGCCAGACATTGACATGGACGCCATCATACAGAGCTTCATGCAGAAGCAGCAGACTGAGCGGGGGAACGGAACGGGAACCGGGAGCAGGACTGCCGACATCGCTGAATGAGTTGTGCACATGCCGCCGAACCAGTTCTAACTAGCAGGAGGTGTGGCGGTAGGAGCCATGCAAATACACTGGCAGAGCCACCACCAGCATCAGCAGTTGTACAGTCACGGGCCGATGACTTTCCCAAGGCACGACCAAGCCGTCAATGTCTGGATTGCCGGGTCGCTGCTCACCGATGATCTCCTGCCTGAGGATGCCTTGTTTAACTTCAATCAGGCTATGTAGGATAGCAACTAGTGGAACAACCAGGTCTGGTAATGCAGGGCGGTGTAAGAAGGGGCCCTTTTCAATCGAAGGCGTCACTCAACCGTCTGGAGTCCCTCCACTTGCAATGCAGGGGTGGGTTCTGTTCCCCAAAGTGGGACAAACACACGGAGACAGACACCACATGAAGCCCACGAGTTCCCGTTCCGCCATGCCACACATCTCTTATTTCCCGTGGAGGATGTATACTTGCAGGCGGCGTCGACACCGATAGTCGCTTCCATGGAAGCTCACACCTTAGCTTCGTTGTTTGTCCCTTAGATGACAGAAATCTGAGATGCGCATGGGGGATTGGGCTCAACCCATTCCACCAAGGGAAGAACCCCCATCATGGAACGGAGTCGTGGGTACCTACCGAGCTAGCTAGGTAGGAATACCTATTCCAAAGATGCCCACCTGGGGAAGTGCCCATCGGGCACGCAATCCAATGAGAAGGGACAAGAGACTCGGCGGCCAAGACTTCTTTGGACCTGATGTTCTCACGAACACCGGCACTCCTCACGCGCCTCGTAGCAGCACCATCAGCCACCCCGCTAGAGGCGCCTTACATGCCACCACACATCCCCCTCACATACCACGACCTCTCCCGCCTGACCCCCTACTCACCGCACCACCGCCCGATGACGGTCCCGACCCAGACTAAGGTGGGGCCACCCCCGACCCCCGCTGCCGGCTCATCCCCTCCGTCTGGATGCGCTCCGGCACGTCCAAGGGCCTCTTCCTGCGGCACGACACCTCCCCGCGGACCGGGCCGGCTGGGCGCCCATCATCCTGGCCGCCTTCGGCTCCCTGGCGGGCGACGCGCGCCAGCTGGACGGCATCGGCGGCGGCAGCCCGACCACGTCCAAGTGCGCTGTCGTCAGCCGCTCGGCCAGGCCCGGGGTCGATGTCGACTACACCTTCATCCAGGTGCCCCTCGGCGGCGGCGCCCTCGACTTCTCGGCAACTGCGGCAACATGGCCAGCGGGGTCGGGCCTTCGCCGTAGACAAGGGGCTGGTCAACGTGCTGTCCGGGGACGGTGCCGTTGACGACGGCGAGGGGGGGAGGGGAATGTTGTTGACGACGACGGAGGAGGAGGAGGAGAAGAAGAGGAGAAGGACGGTCGACGTCCGCGTCTACAACACCAACACAGGCTGGCTGCTGATCGAGTCCGTCGCCGTCGACAAGGGCGGCCGCTTCGACCCCACGGGCGACTGCCGCATCGGTGGCGTCAAGGGCGCCGGCTCGCGCATCGACCTCAGCTTCGTCGAGCCTGCGGGCAGCATGACGGGCGCGCTGTTCCCCTCCGGCGGCAGGCTGTCGCAGGAGCTGTCCGTCTACCTGGGCGGCTGCTGCGACGGCGACGGCGCCTCCACGACCACCACGACCACCACCCGGGTGCGCGCCTCGCTGGTCGACGCGGCGAATCCCTTCATCTTCGTCGACGCCCCCTCACTCCCCCGTTCCGTGCTGGCCCTTTCGCGCGACTCGCCCGCTTCGCTCGCCGCGGTGGAGGCGGTGCGGCGCGCCGGGGCCGTCGCGTTCGGCCTCGCGGGCAGCGAGCGCGAGGCGGCCGCCGTGCGCGGCACGCCCAAGATCATGCTGCTCTGGCTGCCGCCTTCCGCGCCTCCTACTCCTTCTGTCGGCAGCGTCGGACCTGGCCAGGAGGGCGGCGGCGGCGACCCATGTCGACATCACGGCGCGGGCGTACACCATGGGCAACATCCACCCCAGCCTCCCCCTCACCGGCGCAGTCTGCCTCGGCGCAGCCCTCTGCGTGCCCGGCACCGTGCCGCCCGGCTGGCAGGGCTGCGAGGCGCATCTGGGGCTGAGGAGCTGGGGGGGAGGACAACGAGACGGTCGGGACCCCCCCCAGCCCGCCCGCCAGCTCTGACAGCTCTGGCGGGGGAGGGGAGAGTGGCGTTTTGGGGCTGCTGTGGCAGCTTCAGCAGCAGCAGCAGAAGCTGGAAGGGGTGGGGTGCGAACGGAAGGTCGTCATAGAGCACACCTCTGGCCTGATCGACGCGGGCGTCATGACGAGGTACGACGATGGCTGGGAGGTGGGCATCGAGTACGTCAAGGTTGCGCGGACGGCGAGGCGCCTGTTTGAGGGCAACGTGGTTGTCGATTTGCTACCGCAGGATTAGCCGTCATAGATGCGAGGGATCCTACTTGTCCCCTCTCCCCCCCAGAACAGATTGTGCCGACAGAACTAGATCATATCCTAGAATAGAAGCAGGTGTGCTTTGCATGATACCGATGGCTCCTGATTGTGGGTTCGTCTGTCCGAAACGATGGTAGGAGGAGCAGGAGCCATGTGTCCCAACGAAGAAAATCTCCGAACCAATCTATTTCCGTACGCTGAACAACTGGTCCCCTCAATTATTGTATCTTGTCAGTCGTGCTGGCGATCCTACCCTTGTGATGTCACCTCCGATATGGTTGTCTGGTCACCCATCATGGCCAGGTGTGCGGCCAGGTGGGTTGGACAGGAGCTTGGTCAAGAATGGCTAGATGAATACCCGATGGTCTAGCTGCGGAGATGGAGAAATCCTTCCCTGTGCATCCTCCCGGGTGTGAATAGCGAATCGCACACATCCGGCGGCTGAGAGGTTGGTTATTTGGATCTCAACGTCAAGCTCTGTCGAGGTTCGTCTGTTCGGTGTTTCCCTGGCGGGTGGGGAGGTGGGAGTGGATGAGGATCCAGACGCCGACGATAACAAGGTAAGCTTCAGGACCGAAACCTCCCTCGGCCTGTGACAGATTGGTCTTGTTAACGGACCAGTATCCGACTCGCCAGACTACTCCTTGTTCATGCAGCTGTCACTGGACAATGGCAGGTTTTACCTAGATGGGTCTCATCTTTGCTTCCTCGGCTCGGTAGGGCGGTGCTATAAAAAGAAATTCCGGAGCCGACCGAGTATGGTAGGTTCCAAGGTGAGTTCATGGTAAGTGGGGGACCCGAGGGAGGTGTGGACCGTGGGGTCGGGATTTCTCATTTGTCTCGGGCCTCCTCTGGGCTTCTCAAGGCCACATACGGTAGCTACCGCAGGTGCGACGTCCCTTGGTCGCGAGATTATTGGAATCAGACTGCCTAGCTGATGCACGGAATCTAATGTGGTGACCGAAGACGGCGCCGAGGCCCATGCCGAGGAGGAAGAGGAGGGGGATACGCAGGAGGATTGAAACGTAAACGTGGGCGCCCATCCGCTCCGAGATAGCCTAGAGAGTAAGAGACGCGAGGGGTGATAGAAGGATTTAGGAGGGGGTGAAGAGGGGAGACGAGGGGTGACGAGAAACGGCGACCAGAAGCCTTGGCCACTTCAGCCTCATGACGCGGGAGGATTGCTCCCAAGTTCTTGTCGTCAGAACCTGGGCCGTCGGAATTGTGCGGGGAGCGTTGAGGTCATGATGGTTCAAGTCCAGTCCCAATCAGGCTCTAATTTCTCATAAGTGGATGAGAAAAAAAAATTCGGCCATCCCAGACCAGGGCTCAACTCCTTCGACTTGTCGGGTTTGCTATTGGCAGGGCATGGCCGTTTCAACCTTTGATTGACCTGGTGTCGGGATCGATTCATAGGGCTAGAAAGCTGTGTCGCAGTTGACAAAATTAGAGTACCCTTCGGTCAAACATTCAGGCCAAGCTGGGTTCCTGGGATACCTAGCTAAGAAATTGTTGCACTGAGCTTTTGCCAGTGCTGTTGCTATTTCTGGCGTCATCCTGTCATACGATAAATGGAGGGCGTGTCATGGTCGCGGCAGTTGGGGTGATTCCTAGGTGGCACCCGCAGGATGGGATGCGGGCATGCATCTGGTGCTATAATGCCCTGGCCCGCACTGGCCCGTGTCCTGGGTGGCTTTCCAAGCGAGTTGAGTGGAGGAGGGCGAGGGACAGCTGGGGAGCCCTATGACCGACACACTGAGCTGCTGCTGCAGAGATCTGCAGGGAGCTGGATGCTGCCTTGGGTGCCGGCAGGGCCTTGGATTGGCTGCCTTTGGAAGGTGAGTAATACCTAGGCATCTTGACCGGGCTCATTGGCGGAGAATCAGGCCGCCGAATTTGGTGTCGACATGCTCTAGGTAATCATCGGATTCATCGCGTATTTCGGGTAATTCCGACCGGTGTTCCGTAAGTCGGTGCACGATTGCGCCGGTCGAACGGCAAAGAGAAGAGCTTGTTTCCTCTGTGACGCCTTTTCCGCTGGGGCGGTCCAGGGGCAGTACGGGGGTTTACAGATTTGATGTGGGTTGAAGGATTCTGAGCTGAAGGACATTACTTTTTTCGCGGGTTGCGGCTGGGAAAAAACGACTGTTAGCGGCGAGCTAGCGCTGATTGGGCCTGGACTCAGTTTGGTCGCCTCTCTGAATCATCCTGACTCCTGGGAAAGCCCAGCGATCGCACAAATCCACGATAACCCCCCCATCTGCTGACTTACCGCTTCTGGAGTTGGCGTTGTCGTCCCCTTGTCCACACCCCACCAAGTCGACCGACCGCGGCTTGCTGCCTCTTTGCTTCTTCTGCATCTTCGCTGATCGAATGGCCCAATGTGAATCAAAAGCAGCAAAATCGCTCACCCTGGGGCCACATGGGCCTCCTTGAGCCTCAGCAACCATCCGGGGCCAGAGGGATTCCGCTAGGATTTCATATCCAATCTGTTTAATCGGCTCTCGAACCCGAGTATCGCGGGCGGGCGGGCAGACAACAGTCCTTGCTTCGTGTCACGGATTCGGCGATGGGAGCGACCTGATGTCACGCCGTGTCACGCGCTTTCAGCTTCCCCTCTTTGGGCCAACGGCGGTGTTAGTATCAGGAAGCACGAGAAAGCATTGTATGGGGCAGTGTTGGAAGAGGGTAAAAAAGATCTGAGGAACTGCAAAGACAAAGAAACGGGGGATGTTGGAGGGTGAAACGAAGCCAGGCAGCCGCACCAACAGATCGCCAGAAAAGTATAAGAGTGTCGCGAACGGTCAACTACAGGCCTCGACATCTGATCAACATCAACACCAACATCTAGATTCGATCTGGACTCGATCCTTGTCTGTTCGTTCATTGACAAAAGCCCGTCTCTTCATTCCTTCCTCGAAGCCTCAAGTCTCGTAGGCGACTGTACATTTGGCTCGAGGACATAAGAGGTATCTCGCATTCATAATCACCAACTTCTTCGCATCTGACTTCCTGGCCAATATTCCCACCTCTCGCCACATTTGGTTCTTCTCTCTTTTTCTCCCTGGTCCATCGCCTTCCGTCACCAGAGATGCGCCTCACCGCGCCATCCCGCAGCGCCAGACTGGGCCGTGTGCGGATCCGCTCTTTGCAGCGAGTGATCGAACTCGATTCCGGCGGCCCTTCTTGCTCGTCACCCTTCTTCTTCCCGCCCGATGGTGACGTCGCCTCGCCTTCAGCGGTCCGCTCCGTCTCGGCGCAGATGGCCATCGTCGTTCCATGCATGGACGAGGAGACATCCACCATCGAGGGTGTCCTCTCCGGGATTCCCCACGACAGCCTGGTCATCCTGGTGTCCAATAGCAAGCGAGGAGCTGGTGACGGCGGTGTTGGGGTACCAGGGAAGGGGGCTGATAAGGAAGGCAAGGGTGATGCCGATGCCTACGGCCAGGAAGTGGAGGCTCTCCACCGCTTTTGCCGGGTCAGCCGTCGGTCTGCCCTGGTCGTGCATCAGCGTGATCCCGGACTAGCCAAAGCGTTCCGGGTCGCAGGCATGGCGGAGCTCGTCGACGACTCGACAGGCCTCGTCTGGCCCGGCAAGGGGGAGGCCATGCTGATCGGCACCGCACTCGCGGCCGCCACGGGCAGGAGGTACGTCGGCTTCATCGACGCCGACAACTTCGTGCCGGGCTCCGTGCGCGAGTACTGCGAGGCCTTTGCAGCCGGCTTGCACCTCGCCCAGGGGGGGCGTCAGAGGGGCATGGCCATGGTCCGCCTGTCCTGGCGCTCGAAGCCCAAGGTTCGGGAGGGGAAGCTCGAGTTCAACCGCGAGGGGCGCAGCTCGCGGGTGACTAACCGCTGGCTCAACCAGCTGCTCTCCCCGCGTGGCGGCACGGCCGTTACTGGAGAGAACACAGACATCATTGCCACCGGGAATGCCGGCGAGCATGCCATGTCCCTCGAGCTCGGAGTCAAGATGCGATTCGCTGGCGGATTTGCAGTCGAGCCTTTCCAGTTCCTCGACCTGCTAGAGCAGTTTGGAGGGAAGTCGCCGTCAGGCTTTGGAGGAGGGGAGAGGGAAACCAGGTCAGGGGTGCGTCTGAGTCCCGGCCTCGGACACGGAGAGCCGTATCCCCAGCGCCTAGTCGAGGTCCTACAGATAGAGACGCGCAATCCGCACTTCCACCAGGACAAGGGGCCTGAGCATGTCCGGGACATGTGGGCCCAGGCCCTGGCCGTCATCTACCACTCGCCCGTGACGCCCGAGCCGCTCCGCCGGGACATTGCCGCTTTCATGTGCGAGCAGAAGGTCCTGCCGCCCGGGGAGACCGAGCCGCGACGGAGGGCGCGCGTCTACCCACCCATCGAGACTCTCGACCTGGGCCGCCTCTGGGACCTGCTATGTGGGGACGCCCCCTCGCTGCAGATGTTCGGTGACCCGCTGGGCGGGGCGTTCGAGGTTTCCGACTTGACCCTCGGCGTTGTTTCCTTGCTCGAAAACGTGAGGGAGAGCATATGGAAGATCATCCGCAGCCTACTCCTAAGGGCTCGCAGCGGCAGGATGGATCGGGGGAGGCCTTTGTCCGCATAGAGGTACAATGGATGGAATAGATTGGTCCACGGCAGGAGCCGACCGGAAGCAGTGGCCGACTCGATAGCACAGTCTTGCGGGTGTGGCAGGCGTGGCGCGATAGAGGAGGAGGTCGTCAGATCAAAGACAATCGCAGTGGCGTTCATGGAGTCGGATGTTTTCGGGAGTTGATCCGCACAAGCTAGCCCGTTTCCATAGCAGTTTTCATTTTGTTAGCTTCTTAACCCATCTGTGTTATCATATTTGCCAAGTCTATGATCCCGATGATATGCCCGCATGGCAAATTCCTGTGGGGGCTGGAGACCCCGAGGTGACCGATGATTGCAACTGATGTCGTTGGGAGAAGCATTTGAAGTTGGGATGGTGGAGACGTGACAACTTGATGACAGGCGCGCGCACGGGCCCGGGTTACGGGCTGTGATCCTTCGGTTCCTTTCGGTGGGGCACCACCCGAATTCGCGACATTCAGCTCACCAAAATAGAATCACGCAGTTGAGATGACACGCCAGCAAAGATGCCTCGATTTTCGGTTCTCACCTGTTTTCCTAGATTTGTTGAGCGATGAAAACCCATAGTGCCAAGCAAATCTCTCTCTCCTTAAATCCATTCCAGTTTGATCACCTCCGTACTTAGGTCCCTAGGAAGGTGCGCGAAGGTATGGAGGATTCACAGACTTAAACCGATTATTACAGTGGCAAATTTCAGCGATACCCGAAGATTCCCTCAATGAAAGAATGGAGCCTAGTTGAGTGAGGTCTCTTCCATGACGCCGCCACGTTCACCACTCGACCACGCGGTACAGCCGCTAGCGTGGAAGACGAGAAAACAATGTGCAGCAAACATTCACTGCTGTTCATCGACTAATCCTTGATGGGGTAGTTCATTAGCCCTTGTCAAAATGGGAGCGTAATTAAAGGATCTCTCACCGACACTCGCCGGCTGGCGGCCTGGTGACCCTTCCTGCTGCCTTTTATTTCCGTCCGTTGTTCAGCCAGAACACTAAAGTGACTTGGTAAGCCGGCTAGAATCCCTACCTCTCCGTGCCAATGTCCTTGTCTTGCTGCAAGATGGAATACAGCGCTTGAGAGTTTCAGTCAACTTTCAAAGACGAGCTACATTCCTACAGAAGGATTATCTCTTTAAATTAATCGTCTCCCAACTTGAGCCTAGGGAGTATAATTACTATATGCGTGGGGAAACAAACGATGTCTCCCACATCCTCCGCGACCAAGAGCCTTGCATGGCCACACTGCTACAGACAGGCCACAGTCTCTCTGCAGGAGACTGAGGAAAGGATTCTCGAGGGCTCTGCCAGCTAACACTATGGATGGCTGGCTTACATCTTGGTATCGGAACCTTCTGATACTTGGTAACCATTACCCATTAGTATCTCGAGTCTTGGCACGCTCTCTTCACTTCTCCTCTTCTACAGCGTGTGCTAAGTCCGTTATCCGAGCTCGTGAGTCCGTCTTGTCTCCAGAAGAACGCAAGTCTGCTTAGATCTAAGGTACTGGTCTGTCGGATACGGACCGCGGCATATACTGACATAGCAAATATCCAGAGCGTAATTTCACAATAGCCCCCTTCTAGCCGTACTCAAGTGCCTTCACCACTCCGCCGTTTGAAGGAGGGTTTGACGACATAATCTGCTAGAGTGTCTATAATACTCCCATATAATTACAAGACAATAGTGTCAAGGATACATTGATAACTTTCCATTTTCCTTTCACCTGAACCGCGTTCTTATCGCTATATATTACATTGTTCAGTGGCATCTCTGCATGTGGCTTATCCTCGCGACTGAGTTGCGTACTGTTTTTGATCTTCACATGCTTATTTTCCTGGCCCTGTGAAATTGCTGACGCCGAGGATAAACCCAGGCAACATGAGAGAGAGTCAAAACTCAGTAACACAATTATAATTAACTCAGCTATACGGTCTCTCTATCTATACGGTCATGGGGCATTCCTCAATACCCCCTTGGATGTACAGTCACCGCATAAGATTTAATACTCTATAAAGCTAGGCATAGAGCCTGTTCTCCTGAAGTGCTCGCCATTTGACGCTCCCATCAATGCGACCCTCGGAGTGGATGTCCAGTCCTGCGGAGTCCAGCCCAGGGGAGCTCAGCCCAGGGGAACTCAGCCCAGGGGAACTCAGCCCAGGGGAGCTCAGCCCAGGACTGGGGAGGGCCCTGAGAGCAATGTATCCAACCTCCTCCCCGGGCTTCAAGTCGACAAGCTGCAGCCTCACATCGCCAAACTTCCTGGTCCTCTCCCGCCCGCTCATCCCCGTCCCGCCCTCAGGGACGGGCACATGGGGCGAGTCCCTCGTCAGGGAGCTCACGTAGCCGAACAGGTCCGGCCCGGCCACGTTCAACTTCAGCGCCAGGCCCGCGAAGGCCATCAGCTGCAGGACCATAGTGGCGAAGACGAGGACCGCCACCCAGGGCGTGCTGTACCTGTAGCTTTCCCTCGTGGTCGTGACCGTCGCGAACGACGGGTTGATCCCCGGGGGCAGACTCTTGGCGCCGTCCTTGCCGACGTCCATGTGGGGCATGAAGGTGGTGGAGACGTCGGTGATGTTGAGCGGGTCGAGGCGCGCCTGCCAGTACGTGTTGAACGCCGTGGTTAGCCGTCTGGAGAAGTCGTCGAGCCTCTTGGGCGTGCTCACGTTGAACTTCTGCCAGTCGCTGCCCTTGTACGGGTTCGCGTCGCCCTCGATGAAGTGTTCGGTGGGGCTGGCCGACGCAGGAGTCTGGCCGGCGGCCTGGGGCCAGGAATCCTCGATCCTGTCCCTGGGCACCGCCACGCTGGGCCAGGCTGCCTCGGTGTCGTCCATGCCGTAGGGGCTCCAACGGCCCGGGTCGCCGTCGGGGTGAAGGTCTGCACGGGGGTCGCCGGGGAGAACCAGCCTGCGCTGTTTGGTGGCGACGCAGCCTGTGCCTCGTCCGGGTTCGCAACGCATCTGCGTCCAGACATTCACCGTGTGGAGACTGCAGTTGAAGAGGGAGATGAGGAATGCGGGGGTGTTGGAGGTGTCGCGATAGGTGAGTCTGCCTCCAGTCTTGTTGCCATTGTTGTGGTTGGACGCCTCGGTTCTCTCTTTGGTCGCGTAGAGCATGTCCCAGCTGATTCGCTCGTACGAGAGGGTAGACTTGTGTGCCTTTCCAAATGCGACCCCGAAAGATGTCATTCCTTCCTTGCTCCCGCTGTCGCAGAATTTTGTGACATTGAAGTGGCTCCAGGGACTTCTCTGGAGACGCCCGGTAGCGTTGCTTGGGGAGAGCAAACGTTCGAAAGGAACACATCGGGACTCGATGTACATATTCTCCACAGTGAAGGTGTATGTTACGGTAGGATCCTTGATCGTGAGACCAAGGAGCTTGATGCCTATCAACGAAGAGTAGTGATCCTCGCCGCTAAGCAGTCGGTCTTGGTTGATATTCCGCCAGCCATTGCCATCCAGATCTGGCTGATTGCCCCCTTCCATCGTGCCAAGTGCTGGAGCCGGCCACTGCGGAATCTTTGGCCGATCCCACATGTCTGATGCTGACCGCTTCTGAAGGGGAGAGGACAGCAGACTGGCGGCATATATAGCCCCGATGATTTCCTCATGTCCTTGTCTGTCGCCTTGCTGGCCTAGACTGGAACCACTGCCTAAGGATCGTTGATGCATCGTGTTGCTGAACCAGACGGTTTCGTTGCCCGTAGTCTGCAGCTCCGCGATGTAGAGCAGACGGGACGAACTCTGGCCGCCGACGGGTGACATGGCCCAAGACAGGAGAATAAGCAAGCCGAAGATCCATGTTCCCTTGGCAAACATGAAGCCTTCAAACAAGAGCCTCTCAACTGCGCCCGCGAAGCTCTGGCTTCCGAGGAGCTGCTCAAGCACTGAAAGTCGTATCCCTCGGTAGAGTTCGACCTGACACCGGGCGAGACTCCGGTAGAAGCGACTGGCGACGGCGGCGAAGACGATCGGGTAGATGGTCGGGCTGAGTCGCGTTGCTTCGCGGACATTGTTTCCGAAAGCTGATATCGGTTCTCCATCAAGTCTCACAGCGAGAATGGCAAGGACTAGTTGTGATCGTATAATAACAAAGACTGTCAGTGAGTGACCAAGTGTTTTGTGGAATCTGGGTTCGAAGTGTCGAACTGGGGCTGTGAACGATGAGTCCAAGAATCCAGTGGTCGTACCCATGAATGTGAGAGGCAGGAAGGTCAGGAAGATGTGTGCTATCAATCCGGACCAATGTAGCAGCCGTCTCTGCCCTAGTGTCTGCGGGACCGGGCTCCATATTGGACTGGCTTGGTTAGATGAAAGCGTGGCGGAGTCAGACTGTAGAGCGTGAGCTTTCTCTCCGGCTCTGGCAGGATCTTCGATCAACCTTTGCGTTCCGTCGTCCGATATGAAGTTTATAAACGGCGTTGTAGGCGGACTCGGATCACTCGCTTGAGATTCTGAGTCGGAAACGAGAGATTCGGAGGCCATCCTACTACCGCTCATGTAGCACCGCCGCAGATGCGTTTACAGCATTTGAGGTAAATGGTTGGAACTGGGAGGAGTTGCAGTCTAACTTACATACTTACATACCTTACCTTCCTCCTGCTTTTCAACCTTCTCAGAGACGGAGAGGGAAGACACGAAAAGCCATGACACATACAGTGGCGGCGTTTGTTTCCAGTTTCGACTAATTAGGAGCCCCAAGTTGTGCGGCTGAGCTAAAAAGGTACAGCTGAACCCCCTTACCTGACTCCAATTGGCTGCTATCGGCTACGGCCGTACATGACCCAGGACAATGAAAGAATTATTGAAGCCACAGAACACGAATCAGGCAAAGCGTCTTTGGGAGCAACGTGATGCCAATAGAATTGGGACTCGAGTATTTTCCGCCAATTTCTTAATTTTGTTCCCTTTTCGTCTTGAACCCTCCCACAGCATTCTCCATTGCTAGCGCCAACGCCAACGCTACGCCGATTGCCACTCTAGCAGATGAGGAATGCCCGCTGCCATGAACGGGACATCGAACACAACAACTGAACAAACCCACTTCGTCGGGTGGGTCGCGCCGCCGCGGCAGCGCGGCACGATCAACATCGTTTGGAGCTGCCTATCCGTGCTCCTCATCTGCTCGTACAAGTGCATCCACCTCAACATCCCGCACGAGGACGAAATCCGCGCGGGCTGGCACAGATGGCGGGGGATCCCGTACTGGCCCGAGCGGCCCCGCCTCCACAAGATGTGTCGGAAGCTCTTCTGGATGGCAGTCATCATCTTCGCCCCAGAGCTGGGGGTGGGAATGGCGATCACCCAGTATCACGAGGCCAAAATCACCCTTCAGTTAGCCCGAGATGAGGTTCGACGGGAGACTGGCGCGCCGCCATCCGTCGAGGGTGGGCCGACTTCTTCAGGCCGACATGCAGAATTCCAAGAAGTCCTCAAGGGTCTCTCTGTAAGCCACGCATTCTATGCCAGGATGGGGGGCTTCGTTTTGGTCGACACCCAAATCGGGGCCGATGAGAGCCGGTCCAGCAGAAGCAGACGAGCAACCCTTGTCGACTATGGTACGTAATTTGCTATTCGTGACATGCCTTTTCTCGCAGGATGTCAAGGATCCCTCCGATGTGTCATCGGAGTTGTCCTCAGTCTGCTCATGTTTTGGTTGCCAAGTCATCCATTTTAGTCAGGTTCCTCCGAGCTCGCCACCAGGAGGGATCGTCCATTAGGGGAGACCCGTTCTGGAAGACCGAGGCCGACAATGAACTTGTCAGCAAATCAGACATGCTCGCGAAGATTTTCGCCATCAGCCAGTCAACGTACCTTGTGGCACAGTGCATAGCACGCGCTTCTATGGGGCTTCCAATGTCGCCGCTCGAGCTCTCTACAGCAGCATATGTGCTCTGCTCTGTAGCTATGTATGCGTTCTGGTGGCCGAAGCCATATGACGCAGAGCAAGTCACCATCCTCCTTCAAGAGAGACAGGTGGACGACAGCCGGGATGGCGATGCCTCGCAGTCGCTCCTGACTTCCCCCGTTGCCTCTGGCCTGCTTAACCAATCGGACCCCTCGCTCTCTGCTTGGATAGAGGGGACAGATCTGAGCTGGCATCCAGAGACAAGATTCATAAACAGACAAAAAGAGATTCGTCCTGGTGAGATACATTTGCTGATAGCGGGTTTCTTAGGTGCCAGAGGGGGTGGAGACCGGCAGCTCCGAGCGGTAGCATCGGCAAGCTTTTTGGTGGTGGCGGTGACATTCGGAGCAATCCATCTTGTAGCATGGAATTGGGAATACCCCTCTACGACTGCACAGTGGCTTTGGAGGTCATCAGTTATCCTCTCGACAGTGTTTCCCCTTGTCATCCCCCTGCTCTATGCAGCGACAGCCTTTGTTCCAATGACTGACGAGTTTTGCATGTATCGAATGCCGGCGGATTTGGGATATATTCCCCCCCCTTGGGCTTTTATCTCTTCCCTTCTATTTCATTTCACGGCTTGCCGTGATGGCTCTTATCGTCTACACCTATCGTCGACACCGGCAAGGGTGTACGAAACAGCCAGTCAGTTGGATTACTTCCCGTTTTTGTCATAGAGCTGGGACCTGGAGTTTAATTCGAGATTATTTCATAGTAGCACTATCAGCAATGAGAGATTAGAAAGAAAGAACTGAGGGAATTGCCAAAATCAGAGACCGACACTGAGAGAACCTGGGAGTGATGCTAGGGGCAGACAACTCGGACGCCCGGGATAGGGAGGCTGGTAAGATTGCGACCACACTACATAGTGGCCAACGCTGGACGACCACAGATCACATCCGCAATCGAAGGGGGTGTTCACTCCCTCACGGTTGTCTCCAACTTGGCTAACCTGTCCTCCACGCTTAGACATAGGTGCAGAAGCCAGATCCTGCGCTCCACAACACCGACAGGATCCCGACAAAACTCCACAAACAAGAAGCCCAAGCCAAGCAGCCCAAACCCAAGCGCGACAGAAAGCTCCCCCGTTCCGAGAAACAAGTACAGCTGCAATCGGAAGCTCAAGATCCACCAAAGCACAGCCCAGACGCCGCCGACCACGAGCGCGAGCCCGGGCCGTCCGGTCGCCAACCCGGCAACGGAGCCCCTGACCAGGGGCCACACGCCGCCGGCGACGCCGCACTACACGCGGGCCGCGTGGAGTGCCAGCCTCGCGAGCCCGCGCGACAGGAGGACCTCCAGCAGGAAGGTCCTCGACGAGGCGAGGGCGTCCCCCCCGCCGCCGCCGGGAAAGAGCATCCTCTTGTAGGCATCGCGAACGCGGCCGTGCTGGCGGCGCGCGGGTCCTCGACCGGGCGGTTGAAGACGTAGGCCCCTAGCGTGGGGCGAAGAGGCGCCGGCAGTGGTTGAGGGCGATGGCCAGGGCGATGTGGGCCGTGACGCGGGCCTAGAAGCCGTGTTCGAGCATGATGAAGATGAGTTGGGTCCATCGGCCGAGGGCGGGCCGCGGAGGCGGATGGGCGTCCAGTTACAGCATCGACGACCTCGCAATCGTGGAAGTCAATATCTCATCTTCCGGTTCAGGCCCATCGTGAGCCGGAGGTCCTGGCGGCGATCATGACGACTGCCCCATCGGCTCGGACGGAAGATGGCCATCGGTCCCCTCCAGATCGACGGCGCCCCCCCCGCAACCTGTCCCGAAGGCCCCCACGGTTGCGGCCCAGCATGGCCGCGAACCCGCCGGCAGGCCGCTTGCCGAGCAGCTCCTTCAGCTGTCCGAAGGCGCAGACGAGGCCCCCCCCTGCGCAGATCGTAAGTACAAGGTGGCCTCCAGCCTCTCCTCGGCACGGCTCCGTCGAGATGTTTGCAGCCCGGCGGATACCTAGACCAGGACCGAGCGGCTAGATTTTGCAGCCGCCTATATCAGAGCCTCCAGTGTGGCGCGAAGGAAGTAGTCGAGAGCTCGGTCGAAAGTCTCTGCCAGCGGTCGGTCGTCGATGAATGGGTGTGGGCCAGATAAGGCCAGATGGTCGAGGCAGTGCTTGAAGGCGTACTCCCCCAAGTCGGCCGCCTCCTCGCTGAGCCGAGGGGAGGCGGCGGGTGATGGAAGGGCCCTGCCCGCATGGAGGACGATCCCGGCGAACCGTCGGCGACTACTAGCCCTTGTTGGCTGCGCCCTTGAACACGAGTTTCGGTGATGAAGGCGACAACCTTGAGGCAGACAATCCCGACATGTGCATGCGCTTCTTCGACGGTGAACGGCGTTCGGTGGTTGGGGCCTAGACGGACGGCGCGCCGTGTGGGCCTTCCGACTCTGGTTGCGGGGCCTCGGAGGCGAGGCGGACGGAGGGATTGGACTCGCCCACCATAACGCGGTCGCCGAGGAGGGCCTCGATGGCGCGCATGGCCTCAAGACAGTTTGGTCAGTCAGCAAGTAAGGCCGGGCCAGCGCCAGCGCCATAGGCAATTAGCCAGCCAGCCTCCGCAGCTAACAGCAGCTCCGAGGCCCACAACGGATGAGAACGCCGAAAGACGGTTAGCCACATGAGGGCGAGGCGAACTCGCAACGTGTCTTCCATCGTCATCTTTCCGAGGCTATTCGTTACGGTTGTATTTATTTGGGAATAAGCGTGATGAGTTGAAGATGGTGAAGATTGTGGCCGCCCTTGGTTAGTGCTGTAATTATCTTGGTGTAATTATATTGGGTTAGGAAGGAGTTAGAGGTTACAAGTTTCAAACTAGGCTGTTGGAACTTCGGATTTCCATTTTAATCCAAACATCACCTGAAGGGCCACGCTAATAAAGTCCATTGCACCTCAACCCCTGAGACCTTGAGCCGCTGAGTGTGTGAGACAAGGACCGAGGTTTGCTCGATCGATTGGGGTGTTGGTTTTGGGTATGGGATGCCAAGCCTGCAAGGGATCAATAGGGGTACGTGAGTACACTCAGAAGAGGGGGCCGCTATAGTCTGTCGAAAAGTCCCGAACAGCGGCTTTAACTTGGTTGATTAGTACCGTGGCACAATGACCTGTTCGGCATGGCACAGATCACGAAGGAACGCCGCCTCAACAAGTATTATTAATCCAGACGCTTTCCAATGGTCTCCTCGAAACCCCTCGAGAGCAACAGAGAGTCGTTAAAGTGTTAGGAACGAGTCCAAGAGTTCACTCTCATCCTTCACCTCGCTGTCTCATCACCTAATCTTTTTCCACAGTACTATTCCTCCCCCCGCCTCTCTGCTTCCTTTTGGGGCCAAAAGCTCTATCCACGGATACACAAGAATGCTTGTGATAATCAATACTGAGACCCCAGACATCAACCTCCAGCTAAAACCCGTTCCTTGCCCTCCGTCCAATTCGTTTGTAGGTACAGTTTTGGAGAGGACAAGCGGCGCGTTCTTAAAGTTTCCATCAGCCTGCCACAAAATCTGGTCGATAATTATCAACTCCACTGGAACGAAACTCGATCAGGAAGTACTCGGCTTTGTCAAGGATGACGCTGCCGCGTCGTGTCATCTCGTCGTATGGCATCAGCCAAGAGAATGTATCAAAATGAAAGTGCTCCAGTCTGTACTTCTGTGAGTCGAGTCCGTTCACAGCCATGGTAAGATCTTCGTGCTGGCCATCCTCCCGCGAAAGGGAAACATCGAGAAAGAAGTTGCCAAGCTGGTTCCAGAAGCGGCCCTCATAGTGAGTCAAGGGGCGCGGGTGGGTGCCAGGAACGCGCAGAGCCTCCAGCTCGTTGCTGATTCTGTCGAGGTATCCGACAGCCTTGTCGTGAAACTCCCTTGAAAGCTTGACGTAATCATTAGGGTCGGGGACTTCTCGGAGCGCCTCGAGAAGCATTTGGCCGACTAAATCTGCAGTATCTATCGGGGCCATAGAGCTCTGCAGCACGACAACACCGGCTTGAAGTTCGGGGACAAGAAAGACGGTGGATGTAGATCCGGGCATCAATCCGTGGTGGGACAGAACAAGTCTGGAAGCGCCAGCCTTTCCGAATATCGCTCGTCGCCAACGATCGGGTTGGCTGATGTCCGGCCACGTTGGCCAGGGATCTGGGCTCGTGACCACCTAAGTGCATAACCCTACTCACGGGAAGCTGTGCCGCTAAAGGTGGCATGGTGGGAAGAGGCCATTCGGCAGCACTTGAGGGGTGAGAAGCCAGTGAAGTCCGTATTGCCCTCGAATTTTGCAGGACTTCCTTCATAAAGGCCTTGTAGAAGATGAGCAAGTATTCCAATGAAGACTTAATAACCCCAGCCGCCTTCACCATTAGCGACTGATTGTGGAACGGTCGTTGGACCTCCACTGCGGACTTGTTTTGAAGAATGCCATATGAAGTCGGTTGGTTATCGTCCGATGAGTTGTAGAAGAGGCTGGTTCGCCACATGCCCAGATGACGGAAGACCTTGTCCTCCAAGAGACTCGAAAGGCCGCGGTTAGTGAGAAGCTCGAGAAGTCGGCCTATGATCTCGTATCCCCAGTTGTTGTACTTGAAGGAGGCCCTGAATGGCCGCACAAGCCTCAAAGTCGCCGCCGTTCGCAGCGTCTCGGTTCGATCGAGGTAGATGGCATTCTCGCAGCCGAACCGGAAATCATCGAAGCTGGACGCTCCTCATCGATGAGACAGAAGATCAATGATGGTTGTGTGGGAGCTGATTTCTTCGGTCGGCCCATCAAAGGCCGGGAGCCAGGCCTTGTGGGCTGGCGCCAATTAAGTCTCACCAGACCATCCCCTCCCCCTCATACACGGCAATTCTGACCAAGGCCGCCAAGGGTGCTTTCGAAAGGGAGTTGATGTTGTAGCGGGTCTGGTCGTTGGGTGGGAGACGCTTAGCGACATCACGGTAGCCTCGATGGAAAGTGCCGATAGTCTGGCCATTCTTGATCAGAGCAAAGGAGATAGCCGGCACCCCAACAATCTCCATAATCTCCTCAACCCGACCGATTGCACTCTCCATTTTATGTGATAGTTCCCTAGATTCCGATTAGATACAGCAAGGACGTTCCGGCCGTTTAGGCCCCAGCTTAACACCAGACTTACATTTTCACCCGTGTTCACCGCTACATGGGGAGGAACATAGGCTGCACCGAACCGTTAGACCGCGGCCAGGATATAACTCCTCGGCCAATTTTCTGACTAAATTGCCAGTACCACAGCGCCCGGTGACTGCCACTTCAGAGTCAAATTCGCCGCCCATGTGAGTCAGATACCCATATGCAGATAGGCCTCTTCGTAGGAGGCTAAGATACCCTTGCTTATATGTTTGTTAGTTCTAAATTCTGGTGTTCCCTGCAGGGAGAGGGTTGAGCAGACCAGGCCAGCCAGCCAGCGTTTTCGTTTCGCTCGTGGTCATTCCAACCATTCTTACCACATTCTCTCAACGTCGTGGGACGTACAAACTAGCTTCCGCATTACCGTAGATCTCTCTGATCACTTCTAAGGATGCTGGTGGCTTCAACACGTATGTAGTGTTAATATTGTTGTGATTCGGTATGACTTCCAGTAAGCTCGTTCCAAAGGGCCACTGGCCGCAGAAACGGGGTTGCCTTGGATATCAAGCACCGCTAGCTGCGAATTGTGAATTGTCAGCAGAAGGTCTGCTATTCCAGATCTATCCATGGCTGATCTGCGATCAAGTACATGCTAGGCCATTCAAATAATACAAAGCAGCCCTTTTTTCGATTAGGTATGCCGGGCACAAAATGCTCCAGTAAGGTCTTATCGCCAAGCCTCTCAACCGAGCTCTGGCAACTTCTCCTAATCAGACAGAGCTTCTGAGTCTGCTTCTGTCTTGCTGCCAGTACCGCCCTCTACTCTGGCTAGGACGGATAAGCGTGGCGCTTCCAATTTTCAGCGCCGAGACTCCTCCAGCAGCCAACTGCTTTTTCAGTGGCTCAGCAAGCTGCCATTACTGGGCTCACTTCCACAGCGTCCTTTTATCCGCCGCATCCTTTACGAAATGCTCCATTAGTGTCCTATTGCCGAGCCCCTCAACCCGGCTCTGGTACCTCCTTTCAATGCGGCGGGCCTTCTCAGCCTGCTTCTGCTGCGTCGCAAGCACCGCTCTCTGCTCCGACAGGGGCAGATGGGCCAGGCTCTTTTGATCGTTGGTGCTGAGAGTGGCCAGCTGCTTGGCGAACTTGTTCTCCTGCTCTTCGCTCCTTGTCAGGGCGAGTCCGGGATTGCCCGACCTCGTCGCTGGTGCTGAAGGAGCCGGCGGCTGAGTGTCCTTGCTGGTGCTGGACTCTCCCTCCAACGGCTCAGGCTCGCCCGCAATGCCAGGAGAGCGTGGTTTGAGAGGCTGTCGTCGGGTATTTGTCTGCGGCTGAGAGCGATTGGAGATGATCCGACCAGAAGGTAACCGCAGCGAGTTCTCATCTGGCTGCACCGCCAGGTTCTCCATCCTCCGTTTTTTCGGCACCGAGGGGTCATCTGCATCTTCCTCCTCCCCGCTTTCTGCCTCTGATCCAGAAAGGTCGTAGAAATCCGCATACTCCGAGTCCTCCCCGGCGATATCGAATCTACAGTGGCCTTTGCCAAGCATGTCTGCCAAGAGGGAGTGTGAGCATGAAAATCTCCTAACTGAACACCTCTGAATTAAAACCAGGGTTAGGGTGAACTAACGTTGTTGAACTGCAAGGGTAGTATTCCTACGAGTTCCACAGCAGATACATTCATTGTATCCGGCTATGACCAAGTTCAGATAGGAGAAAAGAGTCTCAAGGTCCACGATGAGATGCTCCTTATCCGGAATAAATAGGCCGTGTGCTGTTCGCATGTGTCCCACGTTTGAGTCGAAGTTGCCGAAGAACTTGTTGCAGAAGAGGCATTGCTCGTGGTTGAAAACGGGGCCGTCTCCTGGTGATTCCATTGGGCCTGATTGTGATGTTGGGCTACAAGAGCCGCCAGAGGCAGTTGTGCTGCCCACCATTGTGTGAAAGTTGGGACGAGGAAAGAAAGCTGTAGATGTTGGTAGCTTGTCGAACAGACTTGCAGTGCACGAAGTTGAGTGAGGTGTTGAGATTGTGAGAAGGTTTGGTTTTAGTGAGCGCATCTCTATGCTCTCAGTGATGGTTATCTACACTTGAGGAGGACATAAAAAGCGGGGTCTTGAGCAAATGCGAGCATCCTATTGGTGAATCATTTGATACTCTAGGATGAATCACGATGAATCATTCTGAATGGCATGGCTCGGGAGTGATACCTGACCCGTGACTTGGTCTCCCAACGACATTAGTCGTACGATTCTACCTAAAGCGATGGTTTATGCTAGAAAGACAAGAACCCGTCAAAGAGGCGTCGCTGACCGGCCTGGAACAGTATTGCGAACTACCTAAGAAACTCTTTTCCTTGGTGCATCTGAGACATCAGTGCAAGTTGGAAACACGACCCATAATTCTTCCTGGTCCCATCCTCCAGCTGTAATAGCGTCGGTGCTGATTACCTCTTCAGTTGATGCAATTCTCCGAGACAGAACAACGCAAACCCTACTGTCACCATCAGTCTTACTACGTAGTACAAATGGGCAGAAGACCTTCTAGCCACCTTACGACAGTCAATCTTTGTGCGCAGATAGCTCTAATCGTTCTGTCCCCCAACCGCCCAGACTCTCTGTCAGGCTCGACATTAACGCATGACATGCTGTTAGCCAACATGAATTTAGCATCTCGCCGCCCCGCCTCGTCGCGAAGCCATAGTGGAGATGCTCCTGGATACAGGCATAGCCTAACCCTCGCTGTCGTTGATAGGGGATGCACGCTGAACAATGCCAAAGACAAGGTCGTCAAAAGGCACGTTGTTTTCTCTAACTTGGTGGCCGAAGGCCAAAACCTAAGAGATGGGCTAAGTAGTGTGGTGAGGGGTAACGTCACGTGCTCAATCATGCCACGCAACAACGCCCATGACGGCGGTGCACGGTGGAAACTTTGGGATCGTGTGGCTGCTGGTCCCTGATCCGGAGATCGGGGTGAACCACCCTGACACCTCTAGCCGAATATCTCTGCAGCGAGGGCTGCTGAAGCCGGGCATCCCGCGGTTGGGAAGCAGCCGCTGGAGGATGCTGGATATGGTCGCCTTGTCGGGGGCTAGGCCCCTCTGGTGTGCAACAGAAAGGCTAGGTAAGGCTTGTAAAAGTTGGCGCTTGTGTCTGCTGCTTTGCGGTACTAGCTTGATCGTGAACCGTAGGGATTGCGCCCGCACGAACGGGATGGCGATGACGATCGGGGCATCTGACGATCTGCCTGAGATTTATTTGCTGGCGGCGCTCGTAACCTACGAGGGGCGCAATTTCACCGCACACTAGACTGGTCTGCTGAACATCGCTGCTTTGCAGTGCGGCAAACTGCCGATCTAGCTACGTCTCAGCTCCACCGCCTCGAAGTCCAACGAGATGCGACGGACATGGACTGAACCGTGCTTGAACTGGCGAAGAAAGTGGGACGTATTTCCATTATTGACATTCTAGCGGTATACCAAAGGGACGGGCAAAGGATTTAAGGTTAGGTAGGTATGTTACGATAACATTTCTCTGCGTTTGGGATTGGATACCTACACTGGCGGTACCCCGAGGACCTGACAGTAGTAGGCACTCAATATCTCAGAGCTCACATTTGTTATGTGGTTCCAGGCGTTCGTGAAGCTGCTGGCCCCGTGCACCTTGCTAGATACAGTGGGTAGGGAACTACACAGTATGGATATCTACTGCGTATGTACCTCTAGGTATGCCAAACCCGAAACCCGTCTAGATACGGATTATACGCAGGCCCTTAGCTCACTTAAGTGATGACCGACTGAGTGGAATATGGGCAGTTCCCAGTACGTACGTTGCAGATTTAATGAGAATAACGAATGTAATGAATAGGAAGAGAAAATTGTAGAGTGCTCCCATATTGGCGTATCAAATCTGCACATGGTAACCATGTCCCAGCCCCAGGGGACCTGAGCTAGTTTGCCATTGGTCAATGGGAAGCCGGAACACACACGTGGGTGCGCCGAATCGTTGATAAGGGTTGTTTGACCACCGAAAGATGCCTGCCCCTCTTCCTTTCCCGAGCTTCCCAAATATCAACCCCTGTCGCTGAGTCGCTCAATTACGGTAATACGAGTCTGCGATTTTGCATGTGCTCTGAGCGAGGATGTCAGTGGTCGCCAGCGGACGCCAGTGGATGCAACATGGGATGCGGACAAGCTGGGGCACAGTTTGACCTGCTTCTTTGGGAGGCTGATCCGCAGGTCGTATCTCGCCGGCTATCAGTGGATCGCCCAACCAGTTTGCTGACCACCACACAGGCCGACGCAGTATGCACTCTCGAGGCGGGCAGCGGAAAGCAAGGCAAAAAAGCCAATTCATACGTTTTCCGAAGTTCAACTCCCCCGGCATCAGCCTGGTGGCGAAAGGATAAAATGATGAAAATCTCGCCCTCCTACATACGATTGTCGCGTTGGTCGCGAGTGCGACGGGAGTTTGACCTTGTCGCGTCGTTGGGAATACGGAATAAAATCTGATTGTGGAGACAATTTGATCTCCGAGCATAAGATTGAGGCCGGCTCGCGTCGACTGCTTAGTTGAGCGCACCGTCGTGTAGTCTCTCTTGTTCGAAGCTGTATCCCCGCGCGATGCCTCCTCTTCAGCCGACATCGGTCCTCAGACTCGCGCTCTGCGCCCTGTCGTTCCTCTTCAGCGCCGCCCCCACCACGGCGGAGGATGTGCTCTACAGCAAGCGCAGGCTCAACAAGCGCTTTATCGACGAGAATGGGAATTACAACATCTCATTCTACCACATCAACGATGTGCACGCCCATCTAGATGAATTCTCATCGTCCGGCACGGACTGCACTCGGCCTGAGCGCGGTTGCTTTGGTGGTTATGCCCGGGTGAAGCACGTCGTTGACCAGACCCGGCCTTTGCATCAGGACAGCCTGTTCCTGAATGTTGGAGATGAGTTCCAGGGCACGCTGTTCTACTCTTTCTACGGGGGTGAGAAGATCGCCGAGACGATAAACCAGCTGGGTTTCGATGGCATGACCCTGGGCAATCATGAGTTCGATGGCGGTGACGACAAGCTAGGCGCCTTCCTCGAGAATCTCACCTTTCCCATCATCTCGGCCAACATCCAGAGCACGCACCCGATCCTGAACAAGACCATCAAGCCGTACCACATCTATGACAAGTACCAGCTGGCTGTGATCGGTGTCACGACCGAGACGACCCCCAGCATCTCCAAGCCCGGCAACGGTACAACCTTCAGTAACTCTGTGCAGGCAGTGCAAAACACGGTCGATCTGATTCGATCGACGACGAACATCACGCGCATCGCGGCCATCACTCACATTGGCTACGACGAGGACCAGAGGCTGGCTGAGCAGACGACGGGCCTGCACCTGATTATGGGTGGACACAGCCACACCCCGCTCGGCGATTTCCCAGGAGCACAGGGCCCTTACCCGACCATCAAGTCGAACATGGACGGCGAGGAGGTCTTCATCGTGCAGGCCTATCGTTGGGGGGAGTACATCGGCTACATCGACGTCACGTACGACGCCGCGGGCAAGATCCTGGCTTACCACGGTGCGCCTGTGCACCTGGACAACACCACAGCCCAAGATGAGGCGCTCCAGGCGCAGATCAAGAGCTGGCGCGCGCCGTTCGAGGAGTTTGCCTCCGAGGTCGTCGGGGAGTCCAATGTGGAGCTAGACCAGACGAGGTGTCGCTTGGGGGAGTGCCTGCTGGGTGACCTGATGGCCGAGTAAGTGCTGCATTTTTACTGCCTATTATTATTTCCCCTCCCCTCCTGACCGAGAACCTCCCTTACTGACCGAGGCGACGTACCCACTCCCAACAGTGCAATGATGGCCTACCGCCGCAACGTGACGGACAGTGTCAGCTTCGCCCTGATCAACGGCGGTGGCGTGCGCGCGACAATCGATGTCGGCCCCATCACGCGCGGCGAGGTGCTCACCTCATTCCCCTTCGGCAACACTCTCGTCGACTTGACGTTCTCCTCCTCGGACCTCTGGCTGGTGCTGGAGGGCCTCGTCTCGGGGGTCAACCAGTTCAACAACAAGACGGTCACCTCGTTCCCCCAGGTGTCCAAGGACATCAGGATCCGGTACGACAAGGCCGGGCCCGTGGGTTCACGGCTCAAGTCGGTCACCATCGGCGGGGAGCGTCTCGACCGGACCAGCAGCAAGAAGTACACGCTCAGCACGATCGATTTCCTCGCCGGAGGGGGCGACAATTTCTTCGTGGGGCGGACCGGGTTTGCCACGCTGGATGTGCAGGACGTCGTGCTCACCAACTATATCATCAGCGCGTCGCCCATCGATATAGCTCTGGATGGGAGGATAGCGACTGTCAGCCCTTGTAGCAGGCGGAGGGCTGTCGGTGTAGAGTTCCGTGGGTGATCGATTGGTGGTTCTCCCGGGCCAATCCGACTAAACCATCCCTGCGAATGTTAGATCAATGCAATAAAAAATGGTATATCATTCCAGGCTGTTGCTTCACTGCTTTGGTGCGCTCTTGCCCATCCCGCAACATTGGATGCTCTCTGCCCCTTGCGTGCCCCGCCCTCCACCAAGCCCACTCCCACCCGGGAATCTCGGGGTCGCATACAACCCGCACAGGATGTTAGAAGACCAGCAATGCCCATATTTCAGAACAAGAAACAAGTGAGATTCGCTCATGCAGAAGAAACTAGCACGAGCTGTCACCATGGCGAACCCCCAAGAAATCCACGTCGGGGCAGGCGCTAGGGCGGATCTGGAGCCGCTACTGGTTCGGCTCAGGGGTGCATTTGAATATCCCGCACAGGTGGGGCATCCCGCCGGGAAGGGTCGCCGGTACGTTGGGGATCAGGGAGATGCAAGCCGGGGAGCAGCTTGCGTACGAGTACTTCATACATGACCAGAGTGAGTGTACGAACCTGTCTTCTTTCCTACTAGGGTTATATGCTGAGTTCAAGCCTGGAAAGCTAGGCTCTTTCTCATGGTTCATTAACTAATTTTGGTCTTAATTTTTGTTGTCTGCTTTCACCCGATAATGCCACTTGAAGATTCAACGGGGACAAAATGAGAACCTTGATTACGGTGTGGCATTTGTACTTCTTCGTCCTCCGATCGCAACTATGTACATCTTCGCCAAATTTTCCTTCTTTCCAGGCAGCAACGCTAAGCGAGTCCAACTTTGGTTGCATCCCAAGAGAGTACCACTAATCCAGACATTACGAGGGAAAAAGAAGCGAAGGAAAATTAAGGGAAGTCGTTGCGGGCCTTGATGATGGCGTTGATCAGGTTACCGCCGTGCGACAGGATACCGTGGCTAGTGCCTGCGTAGCCGACGTAGACACCATACTGGTAGCGGCCGTCGGACTCGGGGATCCAGACGGGGCCGCCAGATTGGCCGGGCGAGACGTCGGCGTCAGTGTTGAGCGGGCCGCCCTCGGAGCTGCCGCAGCCGGTCGTCTTCCAGACCTTGAAGTTCTGGGACGCGTAGGGAAGCTGGCCGCTGCCGCTCTTGTCCTGCGGGTAGCCGTAGTTCCAGAAGTTGAGGGCGGCGTTGGACATTGAGTCGGTGAAGTAGCGGAAGCCCAGGTAGCCCGTGTTGAGAGGCTTGTCGAGGATCAGCAGGGCCCAGTCGTCCTTCCAACCGCAGCCGCCGTTGTCGCCGTTCTCGCCAGGGATTCTGATGACGTGGGTGACCCCGGCACTGGGGAACCGCTCGCCGTTGTAGTAGGCCGGCTGGAAGCGGTACGACACCCCGTCGCCCAAGCAGTGACGGGCCATCAGGGCGACGCGATTCCCGACGATGGAGCCGGAGCACCACGACGAGGCCCCGGTCCAGGTGCGCAGGACGCGGCCCATCGCGTTGAAGGGGTAGGTTGTGCGGGTCTCGAGGAAGCGGTCGTCCTTCCCGCCGAAGATCTGGCGCTCCTCAATGGGGCCCTGGCCGTTGGCCATGTTGGCAGAGGGGAGGGCCTCGGAGGCGTTCCCGCCATCCCGGATGACCTCCTCGATGGTCCACGTGATCTCCTGGGGCAGGGCCGCGGACTGGATGCGGGCAGCGCCGTCTTCGGTGGGGATAGGCACTGGGAGCAGGAGGTCGACATCAAGGGGCTCAACCTGCCGGGGTACGACGGCGCCGCTGGCGAAAGCGGCCAGGCCGATGGAGGCAACGAGGGAAGGGAGCTGCATGATTTCGACTGGGCTGTCGGGAGCTTAGCTGGGTATAAAAGAGAGTGGTGGCTTAAAGTGCTGTGTTGACTGGGACTTCAGCTGTCGGCGATGCTGATCAACGTTTTCATTGCCTCAAGAGTGAGGGCGATCGGCACTCTTTATACCCATTGAGCCCCATGTGAGGCTTCCAGCATGTTACCAGGAACCAGGATGAGTTCATCGCCAACATACGAAGTCTCCTCTCGCTCTCAGTCCGACACTGCCTCACTGGCCTGGCCTCCATGAGACCGGCTAACCAACAGTCATGGCTGTGCCCAACTGCCCATCAGGATACGGAAGCATGATTGTTTTCCGCGTGAGGTTGTATACAGGCAGCAGTGTCCCTGGATAGGATCTTGTTAGCCCGACTGTCGAGGCCATTCACCATCCAGGAATGGCAGGTAGCGATGGATGACCGATCCTGCCTGGGCATCCTGCAGTGGCAGGGTACATCCGTCGAGAATCGGCGCCGCTCAGCTGAACCCCCTGCCCTCCCCAATCACAACTCCCGCATGCCGGGCGTGACCCGGAATTGGTCCCACTTCCCCCTGACATCCCCTGGTATGCCGTTGGGGCTAACCCACAGCAAAGCGTGGGAATTTCTGGGGCCTTGATCCAACATCGGGATCCTCCCCAAATGCCCAGGCATTGGCGGACGGCGTAGGTCGAGGTGGGATGTCATTAAATCGCATGGACGAGCCTGACGAGTAAAATCAGACGGGTGCCGCCTGTGGTCGGCCCGGAAATTCAATAATTTACCAATGCCAAGGAGCGATCCGCTAGCCTCCATCTGACGTGATACCTGCTGCTGGCGTTAGGGACCCTCTTCCATGCAAGGAACTCCGCCTCGAGCAGCAACTCGCAGACGCAAACGGCAGACCAACAGCCGGCTCGGTCACCAACAAGTTGGTCGATGGTAAATGGGCAATCGACGATTTATTCTTAGCCGTATGTCCACAGATGGAACTGCACAAAGGCAGGGTTGCAATATTGCCGATAGAGATGCCCTAAACGGCGCTAGCCGGTACTACACAGTAGGGCAACATCATACGGGATACGTGTTGAGTCCGAGGGACCTCGCAACGAAAGGCGGCCACGGCGAAAGAGGCAGTCTGTCCATTGACAGTTGACGCGACGTCGCCGAGCTCGTTCTATGGAACAGATGGCCGGGTATCCGCTAAAACCTAGAGATCACAAAGGCGCCATCCTCGCTTCTTTTGATGCAAAAGGACTGAAGAACAAAGGCAAGTCATGCAGTTGTTGAGGCTCTGGGCTCAAGAGAGGATATTGCATCCAGCCGCGCCGTGCCCTGTCTTCTCAAGTTGGGACGAACTCTTTGAAGATCACATTTGCCGATGCAGACTAAAGTATTTTTTAATACCTGGTAGGGCTGAGAGCCCAGTGACCAACGGATCTTCGCACTCGAGACGAGACGACAAGCCGGGAGACTACTTTGGGAACTAGGGAGGCAGGGATGGATCGGCCGCAGTCGGGAGGGAAGACCAACCTACCGTCCCTGATGCTTAGTAGTAAGATCCAATTGGGCGGAATTATGGGGTACAGGGGGCGGTAGAAGGCGCAAGATCACCTATCAGCGGTCAGACGTCGAAGCGGATCGAAATGGTACTTAGGTACTGCCCGTAAGCTAGCACGGCGGAGACTGGAGGATGCGGGCAAACATCGCTTGTAACCATCCTTGCCATTTTGAATCTCACCTTCATGGTGTAAGTATGCGCTATTAATTGGGCTGTGAAAATATTGCCCAGATCATAAAAGCTCATTGGTGGGGAAGGAGGAGGGAAGGACCAAAGTCTTGTTTGAGGCCTGTGGCTTGGTTGAGACTGAACCTCTGGTCTTTCTCCTTAGCTTCCTCATCTGATGCGAATCGATAGCATCGATATTCTGCGCGTCACGAACCAGACTTGCAGTCAGCAACAAGTTCAGGTAAACAATAAAAGGAAATTAAACCCAAGCATGCCCGATATGGTGTAGTGTAATCGCAACTCACCGCAGAATTCGAATCGCTCTCCCTTGGCAAGAAAGGCCGCAAAACCACGGTGGGTGACTAGGACGATGGTCCGGTAGCGGTCCGAGAGCCGCCTGATCCGGGACCGGACCTCTTCCGCCCGGGCGGTCGCACTAGCAAAAGTGTGCGGCGGGTAATTCCACTCCTCATTACAACGTGAGAAGTCGAACTGTGGGAATTTGGCGGCCATCTCGGACTTGGAGACACCCTTGTTGCAGATGGCATCGTGTGCCTCGCGCAATTCGGGCCAGATCTGAACCTCGGGTCTCTTGCCTTCCGCTGAACCGGCATGATCTTCTCCCTGGAGCATCGAGGAGAAGACGAGAAGGGTTGTCTCGATAGTGCGTGTCATTGGGGACACCAAAATGAGGTCTGTGATTATCATCGCCTTAACTGACTTGGCATGGGTTATCCCCAACTCGGTGAGGGGAGGATCACGGTGGGGATATCCCCTCTCGATACTAGCATTCTCGTGTTAGCCACTGTCAGCATAAAAAAATAGAATTAAAACGTACACCCGGTGAAGAATATTGCCTTGGTTCTAATCATGCCACTTACTTGTGTATGGCTTGACCGTGCCGGAGAATATAGACTGAGGCCATATTTGGCTCTTGGCGATAAATTCTTCTCGGTTGCACGATCCTTCGCCCGTCCTCGTTAGCATTCGCAACAGTTGCAGCAACTGCCAGTTGGGACCAGGCACCTTCAAAAACGAACAACACTACTGAGAGAAAGGTCGTATGATAAACAGATTTCCTACCTACTCACGGTGAAGTCACCGACGGGGCTTCTGAGCTCAAGTTGTTTTCGATATAGCCAACACAACTTTCTAGGCAGGCGGAGAGGATTGTTAGGTGGTTGTACCTCCGCCGTCTGGTAGTTATGCAATGTGCCGTACGTGTGACACACACATAGCAGGATTGGCTCCATAATAAGCGCTAAACCCGGTCTCACTGGTGCGAAAGGTCACATGCATGTGGCTGAGGTGCACCACTCCCTCTACAGCATACACATCTAATTTCCCGCTTCAGGCGAACGCAGAGTGGCTTAGATTCTTCGGGAAATAACATACACTTCTCCTGCCTTGTAGGCAGCATCGATTTCATGCTTGTTTGCGTGTTGGCAAGTCATATTTCCTTCAATCCGAACGGCTTCAGCGATGCCACAGCATAGGACTCTGCAAAGGCGCCAACGCATTCGAGCCCCAGCCCCGATCGCTAGAACACGGGAATTTTGCACCCCTCCGCTTCCATTTCGTGACTCACTTGCTGCCAACCGGAGAACCCTAGAAGAATAGGAGGATGGATGTCTTGAGATCCGAAGCGAGGAGCAGAGTATCTTAAAATGTGCCATACTCTCGCAGATTCCCCCTGAACCACAAATTACGTGCTCAGTACTGTGCCAGATTATCACTTTGTGTTCGTAGGTGCCAGAGGTGCGATCCTCAGTCAATATGCACTGGACAGATTGGATCGCGCCCCGAGTCTTCCAAAACGACCCAGGCTTTGTGGGGAAGACATTCGCAAAGCAGCTTAGGGAGTCGGGTCGCACCGATGTGATCCGCAGACTCGCACAGCAGGCGTGGAATGGCCTGCCTGGGAAAGCGCCCGAGAAGGCACCCGATCCGGATGCCACCGCTGTCACGATCGACCTCAACAAGGAGCCCTTCTGGGGAAAGAGGAATGTACTATATCGGCTCCAGATGCCCGATGGCACCGAGTGGATCGCACGCATTCACAACCCGCTTGCGCAGAAGTCACTTCTCCGTGAGAACGATCCAAGGAGACTCGAACACGAGCGAATGCTCCTCGAAGGCGAGATCGCAACAATGAAGTACGTCAAGGCTGAAACCACCATCCCGGTTCCAGAGATCTTCAGCTACGACCTCACCTTCTGCAACGAGCTGGAGGTACCATACACGCTGATGCAGTACATTGACGGGAAGCCCTACGACTTCCCCTTCAGCGAGCGTGGCTACATTACCGAGGCCGACATTACCAAGATCCACACCCAGCTGGCGAACATCCAGTATCAGCTCTCCAAGCTTCGTTTCGACTCAATCGGGCAGATCATGTTCGACCCGGATGACCAGGGAAAGTTTCGTGTTGGCCCCTTCATAGACCGCAAGACACGCGTCTACGGCCCATTCTCTGATTTGAGGGACTTTTACGTTGCGAGAGCCAAAGCTGTCCTGGATACAGCTGAGCAAGACCTGGAATCCTGCCCGTCGGACAAGAAGGACGGCGCAGCTGAGGCTGTCCACTCGGCCAGACTCTGGTTGGACGCAGCAGAGAAGCTCTCCGACCACGGTCCGTTCCAAAAGGGCCCATTCTTCCTGCAGCACGCCGATTTCCACTGGCAGAACATCCTCTTGGACAACGACTGCAACATAGTCGGCGTCATCGATTGGGAGTGGACGCACACAGTGCCCCACGAGGCCTTCCAGGTTCTGCCCTGGAACTTCGCCAGGCACATGAAGCCCGAGTCGAAAGACTTCATCAAGCAGCAGCACGACTAGGCTGTCGAGATGTACAGAGATCTCCATGCAGAGGGCGGCAGCGCTGATGCGCCCGGCATCGGCCGCTTCGCTTATCCCCCTTGCACGAAGTATCACCTCACTAGGGACGTCATCTGCTGCCTCGACGAGTACAATTGGCCAGGGAACCGCGCGAAGAAGACACCGGAGATGAAAGCTTTTATTCGAGATCTGGAGCTCCTGAGGAGTCGGGAGTCCCAGGAGCTGAAGGATATGAAGCTGGGCTGAGCTCGGCCTGTCCGCCGGCCAGTGCCAATCAGGCACGTTGTGGGGGTGCCTCCATGTATTGAGGATGTTGTTTCCTTTCTTATTTTCATTCTTTTTCTATTCAGATGTGGGGGAAGTACCCAGTAACTTGTCGACAACCCTCTAGGCATTAGACAGGCCCAAAAGTATCTGATGTCTAAGAATACTAACAGTGCCGATGTAGACGCCCATGGTTTCACAACTGCATGGTGTGGGACTGAGCCTTTGAGGGGGTGGGGAAGTGTCGTAGCTGACATCAAGCACTGAGTGGCGTCGGGATAGCGGGGCGAGAGCTATGTTATTATTGACCATCGCTCACAGCCCAGGGGATGCATCAGGTGCATGGTCTCGGGCCTCCACTGATCACTCCGACTTGGGCTCAAATATACCCGATGCTGTCGGCTTCGACAATATCCACTTGATCCCGCCGTGCATAGCGTCATCCCATCGCTTCGACTCCGAGAGCTTCGCACCAAACCTTCTGAAGGCGTGAGGCAACCCAGGAAACACGCTGACATCGGTCGGCACACTTCACAAGAACACCAGAGTTAGCAAGTCGGACGTCGGGCCGCGAGTTCCAGAGAACCACACAAGCGACCAACAGAAAAAGAAAGAGACTAAATGACAAAAGGAGGCACTTACCCCTGTTCAGCCAGCATCTTCGCAAACAACAACCCTTCGTCCCTGAGCGGATCCAACCCGGCAATCCCAAACACAGTGGGCGGCAACCCCTTGACCAGTTCAGCCGGCACGTTCCCTGGATTGAGGAAGTAGTCATCCGGCCGCAGGTCCTCAACCTTTAGATGCCCAATAAAGAACCGTATCTTCTCCACAGGCAAGATGGCCGCCTCCCTGCACTGCACATAAGACCCGCCGCCCGCCTCGGGCGCGAGCCGCGCGCTCATCTCCCCGTAGCAGTCCGGGTTCACGAGGCAAGGGATCATGAGGACCTGCCCGGCGAGCGGCGGCAGCCCGAGCAGGGCCTCGTGGCCCGGGAGGCGCAGGTGCCGCGCCATGACCAGCGAGGCCGTGATCTGCGCGCCGGCAGAGATGCCCCCCATGACGACGGCCTCCGGGTCGCCGCCCACCTCCGGGAGGAGGGTCCCGTGTACCCAGGCGAGCGCGTCCTCCACATCCAGCCACGCCGTCGGGTAGAGGTGCTCGGGCGTGTGGCGGTAGTTCACGTTGAGCACGACGGCGCGCGTCTCGACGGCCAGCCGGGCGCAGATGCCGTCCTCCGAGGCCAGGGTGCCGAAGAAGAAGCCGCCGCCGTGCAGGTGCACATACACCGGCGACCGCCCCGCGCCGCTCGACAGCTGCTCCGGTCTGTCGCTGCGCAGGCGGTACGTCCGCGCCTCTAGCTCAGCCCCGTCGCGCGTCGGGATCCGGTAGTCGCGGACGGCCAGCTGGTCCGCGAGGGGGGTGAACCCATCTGCTGCCATCGTCTCGCGGTCCGAGTGGCTTGCGGCCTTCCGCTCCTCGACGGTAAGGCCCTCTGCAGGAGGAGGGAGGGTCTTTTCGACGACGAGCCACTCGCTTGTGGGTATGCCGTACTGGGAGAAGTCGCACATGATTGTCGAATTGGATGCAAGGTTGCGGACCAAGTGTGGGGGTGGCGATTGGAGTTAGGTTTATGGTGAACAATGTCCGACGTCAAGCTTGGAGGAATCTTGGTGCTCTCCATTCTGCGAACGCCAAAAATCGATCCTTTGCTTCATTCTTGTCATGACTTGTCGTCCCTCGAAGCCGAGGCTTCCATATGCCGAATCCGGGCTGCCGGTGCGGGGTTCAGTTACCCAGTGTCGGATTGCGGTTCCAGATGCTAGCATTAAGAGTATGGGCATCGCCTGCGTTCTGTCGCAGGACGCGGCCACCCGTGCTATCAACAGAGGGTAGAAGAGGTGCTTCCGCAATAAGAACTTGTGCCGTCTGGAGTGGGGCGGCAGGGATACCTGTAGTTATTTGGGCTCAGGGTAGTGATGACTGCACATCAGATAATCATAGTCTTCATAGATCGCATGTGCGGTACCGGCGAACTCTCGCTGGAGCCTGACGTTCACTGGTCTCAAGCCGCCGTGCAGTTCGTTTCGCGGGAAGAAACAAGAACCAGCATGGCTAGCAACAAGTTCCCAATGCGTAGCAGACGCCAAGCGACACACAGAAAGGTGATCAAGACCGCCCCAGCAGAGCCAGTGGATGCCAGGAGCAATGAAGGCTTGATAGGTACCTACCTGAATTCTCTTAATTCGAGCCCGTAACCAGCAGAACTGACCGTCTAACAGAACCAGGGCTGATTGAGGTACCTACCTACTGAGCATATACGCAGTAAAAATCGATTGTTAGCTCACCCTTCAAAATTGCCCTCAGGCCACCAAATCTGGAAAACCCGATTGGCACAAGCTGCTGACAACATACGCAGTCACCATCAACCGCCGGGGAACATTTCTGCCATTGATCTGGTCACGGCAAAACTCGATGCGACCGACCACTTGCACACTCTGCCGACCCTCGACAGAGAAGGAGATTCAGGCCCTTGGGTTCCCACCTGCGATTCTAACCCCGCTGGACTGGCAATCTTAACCCCGATAGGTTGCTGTGTGCCCGGTCGGGGTGTGGGTCCTACGGAGCATTATGTTGTCCTGTCACGTGTGCCCGAGCACCATATAAGGTACTCGGCTGAGTCCCCTTCCTGTACAATAATTCCTCTCTTCTCAGACCACTCTTAATACAGCGCTTCTCACCGCTTTCTCAAGTGCTTATTGCTGTGTGACAATTTGTTATCACGATGGACGAGTTCATTGTTAGCTGGATTCGAGAAGAGGGATCTTCGAGGTGAGAATTCAGAAGATAATCCATCACACCCACTGGTGGAAAAACTTGATCCCAAGATTCCCGGTCTCTCGGAATCGACATCCTCTCTGAGGCGAGGAGTCCAGTTTGTTCTGTTGGATGCACTATCCCCACATTCTCGCCCAGGGCCCCCATAAAAAGGGACACCGCTGCCCACAAACAGGAATGACAGCCAAAAATGCTGGGGAGATTGGGGTAGTCTCGGTGGGAACCCCGCGATAACAGAGTCAGCCATGCATCCCAGACCTTGCGGCAACTACACCACCTCAAGCACTTTCACAGCCACGCAAGGACAGGAGCTGGGTGCCTACGACACGTCCTAGAGTCCAAGGGGAGTGGCAGGCTTGAGGCCCCCCAAACACGCCACTTAGGATACAAACTTTCGTGATCCCCACAACATCCCTTCCCCTCATCAGCTTTTCCGGGACGTCATCGTCAGCACCAAACAACAGTTTGCCAATGCCTGACTCGAGCTGTTTCCCGCATGCAGGGGGCAGTCGGGATGTTTGACCGAACGCGAACAGCACTGGCACAGCACGCTAGGTACTTAAGGTCGGCGTAAACCCGACGATCTTAAGTCGGGTCTGATGTGAATGAAGAGCGCCACACAGCCCGTTCCTACTGTGGATTCAGCGTTACCAGCTCACCTCGACAGCGAAGCATCATGAACACCAAAAGGCCCGCCAGGGATGGCGTCGCCGTCGGCAGACTCGAGGCTAAGGGCCGCAGCAGCGATGTCGAGCACTTCGAGCCCGAGCAGGACACCCTCAAGTCACAGGTGCACGCAGAGATTGTCAACCAATCGCACCCGGAGATATACATGGAGGCGTTGAGGCGCTACCCGAACGGTGAGTCCATCGACCAGGCGGCCGAGAAGAGGCTGGTACGCAAGCTGGATATGCGCATCCTGCCGCTGCTTGGCATATGCTACTTCTGCTACGTGCATGCCGCGTTCAGTACTTCACTCCGTGATTACATACCTACCGTAACCTGGTCCATGGCTGACTCCCTGAGCAGTACGTCGACAAGACGACCCTCTCCTACGCGGCTATCTTCGGCCTGAAGGAAGGACTCAACCTCGTCGGCGAGGAGTACTCCTGGCTCTCAAGCAGTTTCTACTTCGGGTGGCTGATTTGGGCCATCCCTTCCAACCTCATCATGCAGCGCTGCCCGCCGGCTTACTACCTCGCCTTCAACATCTTCATGTGGGGTGCCCTGCTGATGGCCCAGGCCGCTGCGAACAACTTTGCCGCACTCTTGGCCCTTCGAGTCCTGTCCGGGGCGTTCGAGGCCATCGCGGACCCGGCGTTCATGTTGATTACCTCTATGCTCTACACTCGGGCTGAGCAGCTATCGAGGATATCGGCATGGTACGTGTGGAATGGCATTGGAGTGGCTGGTGGGGTCTTGTTGGTAAGATGTCCTCCCTCTCACATGCAATCTCAGCTATGAGCTCCCTCAACGTGGCAGTTGCTGATATGCCAATACCTTTCCAGGATATGGCATCGGCCACATCAAGGGCGCCCTCGCCTTCTAGCGCTACGAGTTCATTGTAGTCGGCGCCTTCTGCTCATTCTGGGACATAGTTCTCCTCTTCTTGCTGCCAAATTCCCCCCGCACGATCTGGGGCTTCACCCACGAAGAAAAGCTCATTATGATCGCCCAGATCCGACGCAACCAGATGGGCGTCGAGCAGTGGCGCATCAACTGGAAGCAGATCAAGGAGGCATACCTGGACTACAAGACCTGGCTCTTCACCTTCCTGGGCTTCGTAGCCAACTTCCCCAACGGGGGCATCTCCAACTTCTCAACCTTGGTTATCAAGGGCCTCGGCTCGACACCTTCCAGATCGCCCTGCTGGGCATCCCCCAAGGCGTGCTGGCGGTGATCTGGATCGGGCTGGGCGCGCTCGCGAACCGTTTCATGCCCCACAACTGCCGGACCCTGGTCTGCGCCATGTTCATGCTGCCCATCATCGGTGGCGCCCTGGGCTTCCTCCTCGCACCCGCAGACGCGTACGTGGGGCAACTGATCTGCTTCTACCTGACGGGCTCGTACCAGGCCTCATTCGTCATCTCCCTCTCACTCATCACCTCCAACACGGGGGGGGCAGTCCAAGAAGATGATCGTGTCTGGCATGATCTGGTTCGGCGCCTGCGTCGGGAACATCGCCAGCCCCTTCTTCTACAAGTCTGACCAGGCGCCCAAGTACCCAATGGGCATTGGGTCGCTATTGGTAGCGAACTGCATCGAGCTGGCCATGTTCTTTGTCTCCCGATACGCCTTCATCCGGGAGAACAAGAAGAAGGAGCTTCAGCGAGCGGAGCTGCGGGCGAACGGGATGGACAACTTGAGCGAGGAGGAACTGAACGCGACTGCATTGACGGATCTGACGGACAAGGAGAACCCTAATTTTATATACGTTTGCTGAGCGGTGACCATTCAAGGTCTTGCGTTGACGAGACGAATGGGGGAGCTTTTTTCTGTCGATGTCACACTTGGCAATAGGGGAAACTCAAGAGGATCAAATAACGAATGCGAACTGCCGTCGGCCTGAGAACCTGGGACTACTCACAGACAGAGTTATCGGTATGAATATCTGAGACGCATACATACCCTTGAACATATACATGCCTTCCATTTCGCGATCAAACAGATGCACCATGAGATATGCCGCTCGAATTATCCTATCTTCATTCCCACTCATGATAAAATACCCTCCGTAATTACTCGTTAGCGAGGCTTATCCGGCCCTGGCCTCATTCCTACCTTGACGAGCCTCCGAATCATCTCTACCCTATGACTCAGATGTGATTATGTATCATGTCACATGGGCCACATCGTTCTGCTTCTTATGAAAGGAGTCAATCGTAGACCTAATATCTTCCTGAACCTATCGCTTTTCGTGCATGGAACTTGATGCCTGCCTCTATCGCAGAAGAGACCGTATCTTAAGCTTTCAGGGCCAGGGGCAGGTCAGCCCCTCGTCGGAGGTTCAGGGGGAGCCTATGGATATCCACCAATCTACCTAACTAGATAGGTATTGAAGGCGACCGGGGGGGGTGGGGGGGTTCTACCGCCGGCCACGGATCTGTTGCCGAGTGGAAAAGGTGCGATATAGTATCCGGCCTAGGATCAATGCTCGACGGCAAAAGAAACAAAAGTGATAAGAAAAATGTCCCTCGCATTCCCCGAAGCTAGCCATGGAACGGTATTAGATAGGTAATTAATATGTGCAAAAGTTCAACCCTGCCGTTTGCCGGGCCAAGAACGCCTGTCTTTCCCTCATATGCTCGCGGCAATCCCGATCGACTAGGATCACCTCGAGCAAGCCAATAAAGAAATGCTGCCACTACTCCTTGGCATCCGAAATTCATGTGACGCAATCCCGTCATTGTGCGTCTCGCATCTGATGATCTGGCCGCTCGCGGTGCCCAGAATTGTACCTTTGCGGAGGAATAAGGGGATGGGAACAAACATAACGTCACCTATGAGAGAACCACCAAGGGACGACCACGTCACTATAGGCTCCGGTATCACACGAAAGTTCCACGCTGTGTATGCTTCCCGAACTTCATCCGACAATTCGTGACAGATGTGGCGCAAGTGATAACGCCTAAGGGGCAAGGAAGGAGGGAAAGCCGAAAGCCTGTATTCAGAATTGCTGTTACACCAAATTGCACCCCAAATCTGCGATGCATAAGGGGATACGACAAAGGGAAGTTTCTCGGGTTTGTAGCGGAGAAAGTCACCTAGTTCCCCCTTCCGCCGCTGATCCGCCCGTTGACTAGTCGGGTGGACGACAAGTATACAGATCTCCGCCTAAAGCCTCATGTCCGCCTTGCGGATCAGAGGATCCATCAATCTCCCATCCACTGCCCCCTCCAGCCCAGCTGGGCCCCAATCTTCAAAATCCTCATCACACACTCCGCACTCTGCGTCGTGAGCGCCGCCGCATCCTCCATGGCCTCCTCCAGCGAGCACGGCCTCTGCAGGATGGACGTGAAGGCGTCAACCCCAGCGTGGTAGTTGCTCGCCGCCCCGGGCCCGAGCATCCCGGCGATAGCCAGGACGGGGACGCCGTTGGCCCTGGCCCGCCTCGCCACCTCGGCCGACATCTTGCCTCGCGGGGTCTGATCGTCGATGGCCCCCTCGCCGGTGACGACGAGGTCGAACCCCGCGCGGTCCGGGGATGACGGCGACGAAGTCGACCCCAGCCAGTCGAGCCTGATGTACTCGGCCACGACGTCGTACCGGGGCCTGAGCGTCCCGCCGAGCACCCGGACCGCCGTGCCCAGGCCGCCCGAGGCGCCGGACCCGGGCGCCGAGCCGATCTGCTCAGGGTCCTGGCCGAGGAGGCGGCCCGCGGCGGCGGCGAGCCTGTCCAACCCGGTGGCGAGCTGGGCCGTCTGCTCCGCATCGGCCCCCTTTTGGGCGCTGAAGACATGCGCCTGGCCCCTCGGCCCGCACAGGACGTTCTCCCAGTTGACGGCCGCCTCGATCTCCACCTCCTCATTGCGGATCCGGGGGTCAAGGTTGCTGAGGTCGAAGCTCTTCAGTCGCTGCAGGGTTAGCCCGCCGCCCTGTGAGGGCAGCGGGACGCCGTCCTCGTCGAGCAGAACAGCTCCCAGCGCCTGGAGCATGCCCGCCCCGCCGTCTAAAGTACCGGAGTCACCGCAGCCGATGACGATGCGCTCGGCCCCCTTGTTGAGGGCGGCGAGGATGAGTTCGCCCACTCCGAAGGTTGTCGCCTTGCCCGGGTCGCGAAGGTCCGGTGGGATGAGGCTCAGGCCTGCGGCGGCGCACATCTCGATGATGGCCGTCTTCTTCAGCTGGCCTTGATCGGTTCGGGAGTTGTACGGAACGCCCGCCATGCCGAAGAAGGACCTGACGGGTGTGCCGAGCGGTCCGGTGACAGCAAGGGAGTAGAGTGATCCCCGAGTGGCCTTGATGACTTCTCGAGTGAACCCCTCTCCACCGTCGACAAGGGGCGCCTCTTTGACCAATACACTCGGACAGGCGAATTTGATGCCCGCGGCAATGCAGCGGGCTGCATCGGCTGGCTGCAGACTGCCCTTGAAGCCTGAGGGGCAGACCAAGACCCGCAGGCCTTCATGTCTTGATTCTGGCGGAGCCATGGTGGACGATGTATCTTGTTGAAAAGCTTAAAGTTTGATGGGACGATGCCATTCCAGTGATAATTGGGGTAGACCAGTTAAATGCATAGGGACAAGGAAGGGTGTTCAAATGTCACAAATTTGAACGCAATCTGAGGACAGAGAGATTTTAAGGAACAAAAGATTCACCTGTAGCTCGTTGGCCATCCGTCAAACACAAACATCAAGACCCCCCTCCCGTCCCATTCATTTCATGTCATCCCGTCGACAAACATGCTTCTAGAAACCCACGTGGCTTCCATCCCGACCACCAAGACGCCAACTACAGTGATACCAACGTAATGCCACCCTGTGAGCGAATCAAGCTAGAAGGCAAATCACGGCTCGCGCTGAGGGGCATGAAACCAGTGACAGGAGGCCCATGTGACGCGTATTTTGAGGGACATATGATGTCTTCCGGATTTCCAAACAGATACGAAGAAATTGGGGGAAAACTGGTCTGTCGTGCGTCAAAGGTGATTTATATCGTTGAGCAATATTACAGAGCACAGAGGTAAAAAAAAAAGTTAAAAAAATCTTCACCACGGCGCTGTAGTCTGGATTCCCCTTAGGCTTGTTCAACGTTCCAAGTGTGGACCTGCTGTTGGAAGGAGTGACCCCTATTCGAACCGTGTCAATACAGTGAGTATTTACACTGTGGTCAATTCCTGAGCGCACAGGCCAATCTTTATTTCCCCACCTCAAAATCTCGAATCTTGCACAACAGACGCCATCCACTTACTACTGAAATGTCATGGCAGGCAGCACCACCCGATTGACAGCGATATTACGATGACACGCCTGACCCAGGTCTACAACTCCCTGATCCGCACACACCACATCACCTCCCGCAAGAAGGTGCAAAAGCTGAGGAAAGCAGCCTCCGACCTGCGCGTCGACTACGTCCTCCTCCGCAGCGGCGGTTCCCCGGGAATCATGTACGCCGAGAGCCGGGACGAGGCCGCTATCCGGGAGTGGGTGGCGGCCGTGCAGGCGCTGCGGTACAAGGACTACCGGTGCGCCATCAGGCCCGGCCCGTGCGTCATCCCCGGGGGGGTCGCGGCCTCGTCGTCGTCCGGGTTTCGCGAGGTCGAGTCCGTGGCCGAGTTCGGGGAGGAGATGGAGTGTAGGGGTCTCGGCTCCTGGTGGACGAAGGGGATGGGCTACGGCGTTGGCGGCGAAGGATGAGGACGCCCGGAGCCTTTGGCTCAAACAGCGGCCCACACGGGCCCTTGTGTCCTCTCGCCTGTTGCTATCGTCATCGAGTGCCCTTTGCCTTGCACTCACAGTGAAGACGGGAGCCGAAATTTTGATCAGTCTGATGAGTACGTCGTTGGCTGATCACAACAAAACAATGAATCGACTCAGGTAAGAAGGTATATGAGCTTTAGCAGGACTATTTTCTATTTGTCACTGTACTCATACTGACTAATTATGCCCCACTTGTTTTCGCGCCTTGGGGATGGATGGAGACCCCGACTTGTACATCAGCGGTTCGTTCTCGGTAGTGGTTTGGAGATACCATTGGTCAACGTGGGATTGTATTATACTTTTGGGTATACCCTCTTGGTGTTGCTCCTCTTCCTAATTATGAGCTGACAATTTTCGTCTTACAGGCCGACTATTTTATCAGATAATTAGTCTCCCGGTGTTATGGATAGAGGCCACATTGCCTTTGGCTATTCTCTTATGCGCTTGCATCCACTGGCGGGAAGACCATGAAAACAACAGACAATTGCAAATTGTGAATGCGAGATGGCATTCTATTATCTCTGAGACTTGCACTACTTTTGGCTCCTGGGAGAACAGTCTGGTGTTGGAGACCAAAGTCGGAGTCGAGTTCCCACCACGACCCGCTTGATGTAGACGGATGAGAGGGACTCTCATCGCAGACATGGGAAAGAAAGAAAACGAAAGGAGGAGACCCGGACAGAGTCGTGTCGGCGGCGTCCCATGTCAACTGAACTACTTACCCAGCCCCTCCGAAACAGTGTCGAAGCCAAGATGGCATAACCATAACCACTTTATTCCTAAGGCCGCTAGAACACGGGCACTTTTCCACCCTTTCTGTCTAGCTGGGGCTCATCGAGGCTATAGGGATACTGGTGAAAGCCGCAACATGTTGGGGAGGAGGCATGAAGTGCCCCGTTGATGTCTCAATGTTTAATTGACAGTCATCCGTCCTTGAGGTCGAGGTTGCACCCTGCCGCTGCAGGTGGGGGCTGCGAGGCGCTGGCTGGGTTTGCCGCTGTGGGACCCCGCGACCTGATCAATCGACGAATTCTGGGCCACCACGGAGGATGCTTCCGTTATTCCAAGACTCCGTCGGTTTCAGGAGGAATATGAGTTTGAGCCACTGAGGCCACCCCAGCGGCCGATCATCGGCCTCGCTGATTTGCGATGCTGGGGGGGG
>PYSP01000052.1:0-16001 GCA_003049395.1 Pseudohalonectria lignicola | reverse complement strand
GGTTGGACCTGATGGTATCAAAGTTCGAGGTGTTGCATCTTCAAGAGCTTTGCGGTAATTCTCAAAGACCCTACAATTGTCGCTCTAAAATCGAGAAGTAAGGAACTCCGTCAGGGCGCGGTCGTCTTCCTCAGGTGTCACTTGGTTAACCAGCTTAGGGCGTAAGCGCTTCAATTCGGACTGCGAGTCTGTCAGTTTGTCTATGTCTCCACGGTGGGAATCAATGTTTTCGAGGTATCAATACGGAACCTAGCTGCCCTGGGGCCTAGATGGAGTACGTGTTGAGCGTCATCTTGATAATTTGATGGTTAGTTATCGGTCACTGACATGACAACCATTTTCTATCGTGGGGGCAAACCTGCCTGTGCCTCGAAGTTCCCAATACGGTACTTGTTACAAAGCATTCTCCACAGCAGGTTTCTATCGTAGACCAAGCGGTAGTCAATCCGCTGAAGTTGAATCCCCGGCTGGTAGCGACGATGTTACGGCCAGGATTGCGAGGATTAGGAGGGGCGCGAGCGACGCGAGGAATCGGATTCGGGCATCTGGCTTCGTATTCGTGCCCCTCGACCTCTGAGGTTATAAAATGCACTCGTTTGACGGGTTTGGCAGCCCCGCCCTCGCCCGACCCCGTTGCGAAGACCATGACCGAGTTGGAAAGGGCCGTCGGAGAACTGGCGGTTTTTTGGTCTGGGGGCTTCGACATGAGTTACCATAGGAAATCGCGCGAATTAATTCGATTAATTAGAGATTTAGACTTAAATAGGTGAGTAAGGTTGGGACACTCGATAGAGAGGATGTGATCCTCTTGGTTGACCGCCGTCTGTCATGGCTGGAGATATGACCCCCATCCTTAAAATTATCTCGTCGGGCAGATTCGAATCTTTTCCTGCCTTGAGCAGCAATTCGTTCTTCCAATCACTCTCTCACGTGCCATGCGGCGTCCGAACCGATTGGCCTGGCTGGAACAGAAACGGGACATGGTGGGTGGGTGACGGCAATAATCCTATCGGTCAATTATTCACTTCCAAAACATAATTACCATCTTCCACCAGAACAACTGGTGAATCCTCTCTACATACCTTCCAGCATAGTAAGCCTCAGATGAACTCTATGAACCCAGGATTTTCCTAGCTTGGCCCTGCAGTTTAGCCGTCCTCCGGGTGTTCCAATTGGCACTGGGTTGTTCGTTGTGTCTGAGCGTCTGCAGTAGCGCAATGCGGGCCGGACGGAAGCCCCAGGAAGCTACCTAGGCAGGTCTGTAGCACGTATGTAGGCTACAACGTCAGAGGTATGGAAAAGCAGGGGTTTTCATTTTTTTTGCTTTTCTTTTCGTTCCTTTTCTTCTTCTTGCGCCAATTACTCCGATCTATGCGGTGGCCGACGAGCCGTCGACACCGGTGCAAGGGCATGCGAAAGCAAATTACATCCATAGCTGACAGAGCATGATAATCAAACACTTTAGAAATGGCTCCGCGAGAGCAAACTTTACTTAAGGGGGCAGCTAAATAGAACACTGATATACATATATAATCACAACATCCTCCGCTCATTAGGAAATGCACCTTTCGATATCGTCCTGAATCTCGACAGGCAGTCAGCATTATATCATCCGGCAGCCCGAATACGCTCAGACAAGGGCTACGTCAAAAGATGGATCTTGATGAGGGGCTTCGATAGTATCGCTCACGTTGGAAAGAAAGTCTCGGGCAGTAATGGTATAGTTGTTGTGCCTCAACTACAAAGGGGAGACCGCCGACGTTAGAGCAGGTTGGTCATTGATAAGGGCGAGATGTGGCCGGGACTGAATCCTGATAATACCGTATGGCAGAAAACTCACCTCAACCTTGTAGGCGTTCTGGCCGAACTTCTCATTCAGAATGTCGGTAAGCTTGACGGGGTTGATGAACCGACTCGGGATGACTTGTGGTTCGCGGCCGGGAGTAGCCTTATTCGCAGATTTGCGGCCGGAGGCTTTCATTTGGGAGCTGGAGCAAGTCAGCCTCCAAGTTCTCGGGACGTCGACTACGGGGTCAAAGGCGGGCGGCTTACTCCATGTGACAGGATTTGACAGGGGACGACTCGCCAAGTCGGACGCGGCAGGGCCAAGAGTCGAGGCAGTCGGCGAACGCGGGAATCAGTGGGGGAAAAGAGAGAAATTCGTGGTCTTATACAGTAAACATCATCAACGCCTGAATAACACAGAAGGGGATGGGGAAGAAAGGACAGAGAACCGGGTGCGAAAAAGGGGCATGAGAAGCAGATAATGGACGAACTCGGGAGTCCAGGGTGGCACTGTAGCACTGCCACGGAGACCTTAAATACGACGCTGTTGTTTTGATGCCAATGGGATGCAGGGGTGGGTTCAAAAGTACCCTAACACTCACTACCTACGCGCTGGCGGCATTGCGAGTTGGTCTCGGCTCGGGAATAACATCAGCATATATTGATTCTTGGCGTTCCACTGTCAGCTGTACTTACCCAGTAGCTACTAGTACTCTCTTCGGCTGAGACAGCATGGAACTGGTCGATGCGCCACCCATTTATTGATGAGCAATTCGACAAACGCAATTACCGCTAGGATTAAAATTTGTTGGCATTTAGACTTGGGAAGCTCGTGAGGTGATTAGAAGTTGAAACGGAGAGAAGACTTCGATCCTAAGTTAAAATTTGCACTCTTCCTTATCTGCCTTGTTCACATCCGAGGAAGCACTGCCTTGAAGAGGTGGTCAATAAAGCACGAGACTCCTGTTCAGCGGGTCGGCTCCCTCCGACCTTCACACCTCCAGATGCACCAATTGGGGGCTGAAGGGGCCACATGGTCACAGAGGGATAACCACGGAGTGGCAATCCCTTCAAAAGATGATCGTCATATTAGTGCGTTGTAGTGCGCGAGTTGCAGACTATGATTCTTCGCATGGCCCTCCGCTAGTGCGCCATTTTTCATCTTCCTAATTACGGATTACCTCTACCTACGGACGTACCCGATCATGTCTCCCCGGGACAGCCTTTCCAATAGCTATCCAATTGGGGTGTGGCACAGCAATTCGAAGATGGTGCGGCGCTTCAACAGCGAGGCTCTCTTGGTCAAGTGCAAAGCTAAAGACCTTTCGATTTAAATGATGAAGTAGACCTACAGCGCTGGCCACAACGGCCAGCCCTGTTGGCCCGTCTCCTATAGCATTACGAACTCTCACTTTTCATCACTTTGGCTAGCTTTTGCCGCCGTCGTCTTTGCGCAGCCATGAGCGGAGAGGGAAATGAGGAAATTAACCTGCAGGATGTGGTAAGTCTACCAACACCTAGAACCTGGTGGTATTGGCCCCTCCTACCCATTTTCGTGCCAGTCGAGAAATCCGACGTAAACATCCGAGTTGTCTGACCACGCCGGCCTGTCCTCTATTAAAATCAGGTGTACGGAAACAGATATGTCAACACCACGGTACGTCCCAATTCTCTGAACATTACACTGAGTTTGGCCCTGCTGGCCGTGGAGGCACTACCCATTCGTACTCACTATCTCCGCGCGATATGCTAATTATTGGTTGTGAGACACTTGTCCCTGTGTAGCCATTCACGCAGCCGCTGCCGCCGGTCGCTTGGCGGGGCGATGCATCCATCCCACCCGACTCGAATTCCACCCGTACCGCCCCGCTCGCGGGAGCCTTTGAGCTACTGACCGACGAAGACGAACTGGCGCTCACGGTCGAGACACAACAAGAGCATCAGACAGGACCCAGTGGTCAGGAAGATGTCGGAGGTTCAAGGCGGCTTTCAACGCTGTTCGTTCCTGCCCAAGACGGCGACGACCAACCCACCATCCTTCTGCAGTCCGAGTCTACGCAAGGTTCCGCTCGTGACTCCGGGTACAACCCCGGGGACTCAACTCCTGTCGGGAGCGGGCGAAAACCTGCCCCACGGACTGAACCCAGCGTTGTTGGAGATGGCGGGGTGAGCTACGTTCACGAGAAGAAGCGCCGAGTGTCAGTCACATCGTCGGCTGGCCAGCCGTCGTCGCCATCCACCGCGCCAGATCTGTTCCTCAACAAGACATGGTCGCAGTTCTGGCTCGGCCAGCAATTGCGCGCTGCAGTGGTGTCGCACCCAACTGGAGACAAGCAGTTCATTCCTGTTGATGTCTTCGATCGACTGATCACAGAGGAGGCCGTGGTATTGCAGCTTACGTCCGGCGCCCTTGGGAAGACAATGACGAAGGACCAGCTGGGTGGGATCGCAAAGGCTGTCTGTGACACGCACAAATACACCGACTCGATATCGAAGAGTACAAAGCTCACCACCCGCCAGCGGCTCTTCTCCGCCCTGGCCCTCGTCGAGAGAGATCATGAAATCACCCAGTTCATCGATCATAGGCTGTATGACTGCGACCTGCCATTCGAAAGAACCTCGGCTCATACGCTGGATGTGATGCACAGGCACGGCGAACGCACAGGGCACAAAGTCATCTGCTGTGACCATTGGACCGGCTTCACTGTCGACGGCTTTGAGTTGTACCAGTGGCAAATGCTCTCTCCCATCTTTATAAATCGTGCCAGCCCCGACTCGGAGCAGGAGAAGGTTCTTCACTACCCCCTTGAGCCAAAGATAGTGCTGCCATTTGTCCTCGATGAGGAGCAACGGTCTCCATACGGCATCCCCGCCGCGAACAGCTCCATGTGGAAGATCAAGATTCATCCAGCGCACCACGACTTCTTGGGCTTGACCAAACCGCGGACTCTGGCCGTCACTTCAGAGGCCAACAGCTTGGTGAGCCAGTGTGCTACCGATCTTGTCTTCGCCCGTAAGCAGTTGTTTACCGACGACGAGAAGGAGTTCGATCAGGAGGTGGAAGCACTGAAGAAGGTCATCCACAAGGGACACACGCACTTGATCAAGCTCCTGGCAACATACAAGTATCAGAAGACGTACAGCCTCATCTTCCCGTGGGCGGATGGCAATTTGCGTGACTTTTGGAAGACAAACCCCGAGGGTCCTCAGATCCCTGGGTCGTGTACTGCGGACACGTGGGCACGCTGGCTTGCGCACCAGTGCCATGGCATCGTAGCCGGTCTCAACTTCCTTCATAATGTCGAGCTGCACAATTCTAACGACTGGCTACGGGCGGATAACACGGGCAAGGTGTACGGACGGCACGGTGACATCAAACCGGAGAACATCCTCTGGTTTCGGACTCACGACAACGACGATACGGGGATCGGAGTGCTCAAGATCTCCGACTTCGGTCTCGTCCGCTTCCACAGCTGGATGACACGGACGGATATGAACGCCAAGACGATCCCGGTTACTGGTACGTACCGGGCGCCAGAATACGATACCAAGAATAAAGTGTCCCAAGAGTACGATATTTGGGGCATCGGCTGTCTCTTTCTGGAATTCGTGACCTGGTACCTTCTTGGCTTCGACGCCGTACAGGCGGATTTCTGTCAAATTCGCATAGAAGATGACCCTGGCAACGACATTGCCGAAGACACTTTCTTCAGAACTGTTGACTTGGGCGATGGTGTCCTCGGCGCAGAAGTGAAACCGGGAGTAATCGAGGTTGGTCAAGGCTCCATCCATGTCTCTTGTCCTTTCTGTCTGTCCTTGGTTAAAGACGAGTAGTAACGCTCCTTACTGACGCGATTCTGCTAAACAACAGTGGATACAAAGTCTGCGAGAGAACGAAAAGTGCACTGAATACATCCAGGATATGCTGGACTGCATCCAAGCCGAGCTGCTGGTCCCCGACCGCTCCTTACGGTCCCCATGTGGGGCCGTAGTCAGTAAACTCTCTGGAATGCTCCAGAGATGCGAGAAGGAGGAGAAGTATCGTCTGGAGCCTGCGCCAAAACCACGCCAGGTGACAAGGACCGATTCGGACGAGCTCAAGACTGTCCAGCTCGAGCTCTCACCAGACATGCGCCAGCGTTACAAGCCCTCGTCCGACTCTCACTCGGTTGCTGGGACAGCGACTGACAACGGCAGCATGGCCGACCTCCATGGCCCGCCTAGTGTGATGAGTGAGGGGCGCCAAGCGAGCCGGCGGAGGGGCAACCGCTCATCATCATCGCTACGTTCAAGACATACCAGCATGCCTCCACCAAGTCAGAGGCTTGACTCCGAGCGACGCTACTCCATGGGGATACCATTCAGTACAGCTGCCCCGCCAGCCGGGCATGGAGATGAACTAAGCAATGCCTGGAGGGGAAGCAGCTCAACAACGTCTCTCCGCCAGGATGAAGAAACTGTCAATCCAGAGAAGACCAACCTGCCCCATGGTCTCCAGGAACTTATCATCCCTAAGACCGGAGCCGGGCCTTCAGCAGCAGCTTCAACCCCCCCGAGGCCATCGAGAAGTAAGACGCGGCCGGGGTCGCCGCGATCAAAGACGGTCACCTTCTCCGATACTAACGGCTCCCTGAGCTCGGCGACAACAAGCGTGATCGACCAGGGACAACAAACGGCTGATGCAACTTCTCACCACGAACCTCCGGTGGCCTCCGGTGGCAACCACTCCCTCCCGAATATCACCGACAGTGAGGAGGGAAAAACCATTGTACCCCTTACTAGCACCGCGGTGGTTCACACCCAAGCTGGAAAGCAGGAAAAATGCCGACGCAGGGGATTTTGCTGCTTCTCGGCACAGTCAGATTCTGAATAATTAGTGGATTGGCATTGAGGAGCGCCCTATCGAATCTACTACAAAGTTTGAAACTCATGGAGGTCATCAGTCATCACATGCACTGGCCGTACATTCGTGAACTCGGTAAGCCCGCCTTGCACCATCGGCACCACTGTCTTGTCGTCAGAGTCCTTCGAAGCCACCTCGCCCGGGCGCACCCGTCATCAAGATTATGCTAACACAAGAGATGGGTGGCTCCTATTCATACATCTCGCGATAGTGCGTCTGGCAGGCCATCTGGATGTTCTGGATTTCGGCCTAAGTTGTCGCCATCTGGTTAGTTTGCTGAGCCCGCAGGGGCATGTGACTCCGGTATACATACCGCAGTGAGGTCTCGCGACCTCTCCTTGATCTCATAGTACCCAAGCGTTATCTGGGCAGTCGTTGCAAGATGGAAGGGTTGTCATCAGAATGCAGATCCGCTTCATCATTCGCCTCTGGGCTCGATCACGAGGTACTTACCTGGAGCTTGAAGTTGTCCTCCCCCAGGATCAAGTTGAGCATATTTTTCACCTTGACTTTGTTGGCGTAATCAGCGCAGATCCGCTGCGAGGGGATCGGGGGGGCCGGAGGGGGTCTCCTGGAGGATCCGCCGCCCCCTCTGCGGGAGAATACGGACCTCATGGAGGACCCCGAGGACGTGGAGGCCGAGCTCATGGTGTGGGTGGAGGAAGATGAGGAGGACGGCATGTCTTCCTTGCTTGTTCCACCACTGAACGCAGTGAGTGATTGGCTGGCAGTGCCTCAGGTGTACTTGGCACTGCTGTGATATCAGCCAATGGGTGGCTTCGTCCAAGTGTAGATAGAGAGTAATGTGGAATTACTTTGGTAGGTTGGATATGTAATTACGTAATATCGATCTTTCACTTAACTCAAAAGTATCGGCTTAGGGCACGTAAGGCTGGGCCACGATCTGGAGATCTGGGGAGCTTGAGTCTTCGAGACGGAGACAGTTGGACGAAATCTGCCTTGGCTCCCAGGAGGATGCCTTGCCGCCCCTTTATACCCATTACCTTCAACATACATTCGTACACTCCTTCTCATATTATTGCTCGGTCTGCCTTCCTTGAACGGAGGGCGAAAAGGCAAGGCTAGGTGCAGAGCCGCCAAAAAGTCGCGATACCACATGAACTCGAACAGGAGAGTAGCATCCAATTTTCGTCGCTTGGTTCCCTGCATATGCAGCAGCAGCAGCAATATGGTTGTCCGATGGTGCCAAGAAAAAGCAGGTATGGCAGAACCATAGTATACCCCACATTTCCTCACCGCCGTGCCCCAGGCATCTACTTTGTCGAACGATTTTGCTTGGAGCCTCGTCAGGCTGCAATGAGACATGGCGGGCAAGAGCTCCGAGGGATCCTTGGGACGACGGTGTGACGCCCGAAACTGGCACAGCCCCCTGGACCGTGATGTGGTGTGCACTGTGCGTTAGGCTAATGCTCTGCCACGCCCGATAAATAAGGTGTTGTGGGTCCAATGATAAGAGTGCACAGTGGGAGCTCCGGTGTCCGCTTCCATGCTTCATGTTGGGGTCAGGATGGTTGCTCAGCCGCTGCAGCTGACACAGGACATAACTCCGTACATGAAAGCCTCCGCAGCTGCGATTGGCCCCCAGTCATGCATTGTTGCCCGACGACTTCCCGTCGCAAAGATGGTTCACTTTGAGTCCGTATCCTTCCTTTCCCCATTATTCCAATCCGTCATTTGGATCCACGAACCGAAAGCAAGGCTGCTGGAGACATGATCCCATTGTCTGTATCGGGCATTGCTCTTGGCTGATACCACACTTGTAATCTGTACGGATATCGGGAGACTCTAGGCGCCCAATCAATTAAGCACGCGTCTGCCCCCGAAAACGCGTGTGAACTTGGGACGCCATACCGCGACCGGAGCTCCCGGCGCTGAAGTGGTTCGTCGGCTTTCTTATTTGACGGCCATCACGGTTGCCTGGAGTGTGAGCCATGCACGGCACTCCCAATCACCGCTTCCAGAAACGGCCGCAGGCAGCGAAATTCTTCCAGCATGGATTGGCCGCGACAGAACGGCGAGTTTTTGCCCGATGATAGGGGCCTCTTCGAGTTCGAGGACGGGGAAAGCACAATTCTTCGAAAGTTGGAGACAGACAAAGTATGCACATGTAGCTGAGTTATCCTTGATGATCCCACATCTTTATGCGTAATCCCACGAGAGGGGACTCTGGCTGATCAGAGACGATTTCAGGTCTGTGAGGAATGGCCTCTTACGTCTGAGAATGACTGGATGGATTGGTTCCTGAAGGTGAGAGCAGACCATTACGCAAGTCGCAAACATCTTGAAGCAACTATGAAGTCTACGATTTTTCTGTGACAATCGACTGATGAATCGTTATCTTTCCTGTTGATAATTATAGCATCAATCCTCTGGAAGCGCCAAACAAGCACCAGGTGTAGAACTAATGTATGAGATCCAGCCAACTCGGAGACCATCCCCGTCACCACCCCCATGTCTCCCTCACTTTCGAGCAAAACCTGATATTTAAATTTGCAGCTTGGCCGGCCGCGCCCGGGATGAGGCGGATGATGCCAAAAGCATCGTTAATAACAGCTATACATCCCACAACACTCATCTTATCATGCACCTTCCTTTCGTCAGGACCGTCTTCGACGAGGTTATTGATATGTTCTTTGTTCACGGATCCGTCGCAAGGGCGCTGCAGAGAGGATACGCCTTCTTCTCACGCACACCGATCTCCGTTGCTACCGGTGCTTCGAGGTCCCAACCCGCGATATGTAAGTCTGATCACGAAAGCTGAAGAGTCCTTCGAGCTAGGGGAACTACGCGGACTAGGAGATAATTCTCGCTGATTTCGCGATGCAGCTTACATCTGCCGCGCATCACACCAATGGAGTGGCGATATGGCGCTCTCGATAACCTTCTTCCCCGAGACTGGATTCTCATATGGCATCTTCTACGGATGCGATTCCCACACAAAGACCCAGATAACGGGTAGAATTGCGAACTCGGGTGATGCTGTGGGGCACCCCCTCCTTTCGATCGGAATATTCGCAGAGATTGAGAGGAGACGACACATCAGGATCGTCAAGTTAGGCATCGAACGACTTCTCGATACGGTCGAGGCGCTGAGCAAAAAAGGCTCAGACTACAAAGCAGTGTCGCCGGAGGATGACGAGACTGAGCATGCCATTCACCCATGGTTGAATGTTCATCACCTGAAGAACGGCCTCGAGAGCTGGAAAACCCAGCTTCAAAAGATGATAGAGCATGCGGATGAGCTCTCCCAGAACCAGTTTGCCGCCAAGGGCGTGCCAAGTGTGGGCCAAGTTGTGAAAGGTAAGGTCGTGACCATCAATGATGTCTACCTCCTGACGGAGGAGGAGAAGAGGAAGGAGAGGCTACGGCGTACCGGTGCTCGGATCCAGGAGAGGCTGAAGGAGATCATGCACGACTACGAAGAGAAGATTCGAGAGTGCATGATCATCATGGAAGGGATGACCCTTGCCACACAGCTTGTAAGTCTCCCATGTTTCCCACCCGAGGAGACAGACCAGGGAAAGATAAAAAAAACCAGGAGTGTCGACGACTAACCCCCTTATCTTGCCCTCGGAGCAGGCCCACACCAAAGCAAATATGGAGATTGCGATTTCCACTAGCAGGGATAGCAACCAGATGAAGTCCATCGCCACGCTCACTATGGTGTTCCTCCCAGGGACTTTCCTCGCCGTGAGTCATCCCCTTTCCTGGCCCTTTTGAGTGCTGCTGCCTGGGACTTGGTACCTCCCTGCCCCACCATGAAAAAACAAAAAGAAAACAAGAACAGAAAGAGCGAAAACAATTTCCCAACATAGTGGCTGATGGTCGACGGAACAGACGCTTTTTTCCATGTCCTTTTTCAAGTGGGACGCGAACGAAGCCGAAGGGGAGTCGCGGGTATCTTCACTGGTCTGGATCTATTTCGTCATCACGATTGTGCTCACGGCTATCACGCTGATGCTCTATTCGTGGTGGTCGAATCGGCATGATCGCAAGCTTAGTGATCAAAAACCAATCCCAGGTCCATGAGTGAGTTGTGGGGCAAGGAGAGACGGGGATCAGGAGAAGGGATGTGGTTCAGAGGATTCTTCGCGAGGTCACTCTTTTCTTCCCTGTCTCGTCGCCACTACTTTTCTTTGAGTTATTTCGGCCTGGGGAGACAGCTGCCAGTCCAGGCGCCGCCGACATACTTAGGTAATTACCTGGCGAAAGGGGCCGTGTGACGTCTTGGGCTGCTCGACTCAATATTAGCGGAGTTGGGCTCAAGTCTGAAACCAGTATTCTGAAGCTCTTTTGTCGGGTTCCTGCACGCTTCACGGTTTGAGGCCCATCCCGGGGCTGTCTCAGGTGATTGGAGGAGCACTCTCGTCTCTTTCCCAAGGCAGCCAGTGACAGCCCGACAGATCAGCAGATTGAGGGACAGAGGGACAGTCGGCAATGACTCAGGCCGTAGATAGTTGTTTCGTTGCTAAGTTGGGCAGACTCTTGAATTCGGATAAGTACCCGGCATTGGTATTGACAGTTGTAGCGTGGCAGCACTGACGGTGCAGTCTTGTGTTGTCAACATCAGCCGCAATTTGGATGCCATCCAGCAAGTGGGCCTCAACTGCATAATACCCACCTCTGCGGTTGTGCTGGCGCTCAGCAATTGGGGGCAATGGCAGTGCCAAGCAATGATCAACTCAGGAGATAACCGATACGACTGACTGGAACTCGACTAGCGAAAATGAGCTGCCACTCAAGTTCGAGCGTGAGAACGGGAGAAGGCATCAATTTAATGGGGTATATTGAAATCAGGCTACACCAGACCATTGGATATGTATAAATCAGCAACAGGATTGATTGCCTTTCGCGAATTGCCTCATTTCGCCCGGGGCGTGAGCTGGCGACGCGTGAAGTTGACGCGTGATCATGGTATGTTGGGTGGTGGGCGGGGATCAGCCGGTGCAGCCTAAAACATTAAAGGAATTAAGATGGCTAAGTCTAGCAGCTGCAGAAAGGGACATGAGCTTCCCTTGAACAAGATGGGCACCTCGCCGCCCATTGCCAGCCACTGCAGAGTGGCGCAGTTAGGACCAGACCGAAATCGGATGCCTGCCTAGCGCCCCATGCAGGAGCTGAAAAGGCGAAACCCAAATTTACAAGCAGACCGGGGAGGCAACCATACCTCCATCGTATATGAGATTGAGCCTTCGTCTCTTGCTATGGCGCGCATGCTCGGCCTCCATATTCCACCTTTCCACTCTAGTGCTCACCAAGTTTACCGTTCGAGTTTTTCAAATCAGTTTGATCCCTTCCATTCTCTTTGGCCCCTGGTCAATAATAGAGTTTTGTAGCAGTACGCGCACCACCCAAACATCTTCACTCTTCCCATTTGCCATGACCGAGGCCCTCGTGAAGCCCCGTGAACCTCGGCAACCCTCCTCTGCGTGTTTGCAGCCTCCAATTCAGGAAATCCATAGCCGATATATTGTCCAACCTCAACAACTCTCCAGGCTTCTCAATCAGAAGTATGGCAAGGGGAACTTCAAGGTGGAGGTCAGTCGTTCTGCGCCCTCGACGGCTCATTCTCAACGCCACTCTCAGAGTCTACCCAGCAATCCTAATAATGAGAGCCTCAACTAACTGCCCTTTGGAAAGATGCGCCATAATGTGTACGCGATCTACGCACCAGAGAAGATCAGCTGGGTGAGCTCAATCTTGTGGCGATGCCAGTCCACCCTCACAGACTAACTTGCTCGTCCCGTCACAGGCAGAGTTCCAGTTCTCCCCACGCTGACTGGGGTCGACCATTCTGGTTCGGTCGTCCGAGGTGAACTGTTGCCAGATCGATAGCCAAACCGCTTGTTGGTTGGCCGGCAACATTCAGTGCAGCCTAGACTGATGGGTGATGATATATCGAGGAGAGGATAGAATTAAGGAGGCGGCCGCTCCCGCTGGAGTCTAGCTCAGGATCCCCGGTTCTTGGATTTAACCAGGTTTCGCTGGAACACGACACGATACCTCAGTTCGGATATGAGTTGTTGGCGAAAATATACCCACGGCAGCACCGCCTCCCACCTGGTTTGATTCTATACTTGTATCCGCCATCTAGTCCGCTCACTGCTGGCGCAGCTCATCGGATGTGGTTTCCGACAATAGTTAACTGGTCTCCGTTTTATTTTCTTTACGATTTCCCAATGGATTAACAATCCAGTCTCTAAAGGCAGTATTGGCCATGGAGTGGGAATCTATGGCAGATAATTACATTGGCGAAAACTTGGAGGATGCCTATACCGCAGTGTTAGGCCTTTGACAAACGTGGGTGCGCGTCCAGTTTAAATCCCACCCGAAGATGAAGTAGGTAAGCATGCGGAACCGCCCAGAGCTTTCCAGGTCCTAGTTTTGCAAATGTCAATGTCCTCCCGGCAATCATATCCCCAAAGGGCGATGTTGTAATTATGATCTTAGAACACGCTGCGCCACTACGCTCTTATAATTACTGGAGACCTAAGGGTCATAATTACAATTTCTCCTCAACCCATCCCCATCTACCTGAATCGTCGCCCTACACGGCCAACTTTACATACACTTATCGATTCCCATGGGACGAGCAGTGTTTCCTGGCATATTCTGCACGCGTGTTGGCTCCAGACCTGGAACATTGGCAATGGTAACCCGATGTCCACCGAGCTATGGGAATGTCAAACGGTCGTAAACCCAGTACCGAGAAGACAGGTTGGGAAGAAGCCACCTCAAGTTGCTGTGTTAGTACCTTTCAACAGAACGGCATTGGTAGGCACAATCCGGTTGTATGAGCTCGGGTAGCCCGTTGGCGTAACTTCATGTCATGTGACTACTTAGTCGGCCAAGCCCTCTGGGTGAAACCCCTTCGATCAAGTGAGCCTCTTACTCATAGTGGCTTTATCGCACACAGAAGATCACAATATGTGACTGGTCATGTGACCAGTGCTTGCGTAGCAGCCCCGCCGAGGGATTTATCTTCTTGCGCACAGCGGCTTCACCGCTGAGCTTAGACACCAATCTACATCGCGTTCTCTCCGTACGATTACACGGTCAATTGTGTCCCCAATTGCCCTCACACACAATACATACCCCATTCACTTCTGCCCTTGCAGTGCAGAACGTACGTGCTCACTGGTTACCCACCGAAGCAAGCGTCAGTCATAGGGGGGTGTACGTGTGAGTGATCAAGTGAACACGTAAGGATGGGTGATCAAGCTGGACTCTGGGTTTCGGTATTGAATTCCTGATGCCTTGCTCTATCTTTCAACGCTTCTTTTCTCATCTCCCCTTCTAAAATCGAATAACGGCTTCCCGGTTTCATTGAGCACTGGTGAGGGTTTTGGTTCCTCTGTCTCATGATAATTACGTGGCAATAGAGAAGAGGCAGGATAATTATGCGCTGTCTTGAATCGGCGGTGCCTATCTGATGCTGTTCTTGTTCTCCTTTTCACTCTATGCAAAACTGTCGTCCCTTGTGTCAGTCAAATGATCGTTGCGCTGTTCAACAGCGGGGAATTAGCTGTAGCCGTATATCAGCACATTTGAAGAAAGTTATATTTAGCCTTAGGTTCCTCAGAAACAAGGAAATATACTTTTATCTCTATAATACGCTCGTTCATAGGATGCTACATTTGTGTGTTCAATAACGAAAACAAAGTCTCGTAGAGATGTCCTCCTCTCTTCACCCCAAATTACCAAGGGATGTGGCCACCTTGCCGAAGAATCTTCCGCTTCAGTGGCCACATCGTGGTCACGAACCCGTCGTTGGTGACGACGACGGTGACTCGTGGGGGTCGTTGTTGATTCCAGGCGCCTCCTGTCCAACAGCATCATTGGGGGGTTCCAAGTCGGAAGGGCCAATACCAGAGCCCTCTCCGCCATGTTCGGTTGCGCCCTTCACCTGCAGCCCTCATTCCCTGTGTCAGAACACTGGAGGGTTCCACGGCCCTGGTGGGTGGCGTAGTCTGCCGATCGCACTCGTCCGATTGCTCCGTGGAGGGACGGTCCGAGCCCGAGTCGGAGTCGCCGGGCTGGTGCGGGCTTGGCGCTCCGGCGATGCAGTATTCTCCCTTGTCCAGACACTTTTCCTTCATCTCGTTGAGCCTGGCCACAAAGGTGACACACTTGGATTGCTGTTTTCGATCCACTAATTACCAGCCTGTCGTTCTTGATGCAGTCGAACAAATCCTGGAGATATCTGGTACACCCGTCATTTTCACGAAGTCAGATCCACTTCTTCACGCCGGGCTTCACTTTCGCTTCCGAAAACCCTTCAGAGCGGCCAGCAAGCTCGAAGAAAGCGTCTTCCAGGAACCCTGTACCATCACTTATGGCACGCTCTCCAGGGACGTGTCAAACACCACAGCATCGTTTCCAAGTAGATAAGTCAAAGCACTCCTCATCGGGCACCCCCTTGATCGGGCACCCAAAAAACCCATGTAATCCAAGACAACGTACCACCTTCGATACTCAATTCCCAACGCTCTAACCGACTAAAATACATGATTCTTCGTCTGAAGGTACTTCAGACCCTTCAGATTCTGCATCTTCAATTTCAATTACCCCGGCCTCTATTTGTGCGTGCTGTACAGCCCGGATGCCTACAAACTTGGAATTAGGGTGTGACGATCAGGGTCTACTAGTATACAAGATACTAATGGACTCAATCAACGGGTTTGTGTTCGGGTACGAGTACGGCGAGACTTATGCTGGGTGACGGGATCCTCTCATAGGATGGCTGGACTTGGTGCAAGGCTTGTTGGGTGAGATAGACTGGACTGGGATGGACTGGTCACTGGTGGGGTGTTGCTGATTGGTCTCTCGCTTCAGAAAGGAGATGTATTATTAAGTTAATTACTGAAGAGCTAACTAGCTGTTCTATCTATCTAGGTAGGGAATATATATCCTTTATATATTCGTAGCTTTTCCGTAGTAAGTCTTTTTAATATATGGGATATACTTATTATCCCGCTAGCAGATATATCACTTATATCGTTTTAAGGCTATCTCGGATATCCTTATTATATTACTAGTAGGTATATCCGATATAGCGTTACTTGCCGGTGAGGTGTAATTATATAACCACTTAGTCCGTATCTTTTATAGCCGCTTCCTTAAGGTCAGGCCTGCGGGGCTAGGCCCGCTAGGCTTCTTTTATTCCGTTCTTCCGTTCTTCGTTAGTCCTAAATGTCTGGTCGTAACATTAAGTCTTGAAATACAGGGTCGTCAGGCCTATATTTGCAGGGGTTCTTTACTTTGCGCATGCGCTAAGAATTGCTAGTTACCA
>PYSP01000519.1:0-15878 GCA_003049395.1 Pseudohalonectria lignicola | reverse complement strand
GGATGGGGATGGGGGTTCCCGGAGGGGGAGGAGGCGGTGGTGGTGGTGGTGGTGGAGGAGGAGGCGATGGTGGGGCCTTTACGGGCGGCCCCGTGGCGTTCAACTCGACGGCGCTGCTGAGGCTAGCTTACATCCGGCTCTACACGGACCTCAGCACAAGCCGGTCCCTCGAGAGCCGCGACCACGTGCACGTGGCGAATGCGTTCAACGACGCGTCGCTGCTCTCGAGGAACCCGAGGCTGCACAGGGCCATTTACCAGGCCATCCACTCGTTGGCACTGCTGGTCAAGGTCGGGGTGAACTATGTGGCCAGGACGAAGTCGCTGGAATGGAGCATGCAGCATTCTCGTGAGTAGTTTCTTTTCTTTCTTTCTTTCCTATTTTTCTTCTCCTCTTTGCTTCTCCTTCTTTTCTTCTGATGTTTTCTTCTGCCCTCCTCGCTACATTATGTGTTTCAGAGGTTGACCATTATTTGTCTCCGCCCACCTACTTACCCCGCGCAGTATGCAACCTGGAATGTGCTGTCCTGCTCTCCAAATGGCTCATGACCCTTGCGTCGATCGGCCCAAACGAATCACCCGCCACCCCTGACGAAAGGGCCATCCTCGACTCAATCCGGACGATGCTGAACGAAACGGAATTCGCCGTGCCCATCGACCCTTCCCTCTCGGGGCCCCCTCCCGGCTCGAGGCACTCGTCGTCCTCCTCATCGAGGGGTGGCGCGGTCGGCGCCGGCTCCGCCGCCGACCTGCTGTCCACGGCCCCCTCGTCGAACAGCGACACGATGAAGCTGCGGCAGCTGGCGGCGGCAGTGATCCGGCTCTGGGCCGAGACCTTCAAGGGCAACAACCACGTGTTCGAGATCGTGCGCGTCATGGCGCTGGGGCTTGAGGGCTACGCGGACCTGCTTGAGAAGCCGAGGGACCGGACGCCGCTGGGTAGGATGGGTCCAGGGTCTTCGCTTGGGTGAAGGAACACCGGTGCTTTTTTTTGCATGTCGGCTCACTCTTCTCTTCCCCCTTTGGCTCACAACCTCGAATGAGGTTGTTACGGCCCTGGGAGGGAGACAACCCATCTGAGCTGGAGTAGTTGTCAATTGGGTGTTTGGGCGACACTCTGCATACCCTCGAAAAGCAACTTTCTAAAGAGCCGTCTAACCTGGGTTAGCATGCGGGGAGCGCAGGCAGAGTCAATGCAGCCCTTGAGGTGCCACTCTGCGCGCTGACGCCTCAACAAGCCACCTCAGCCACCTGACGTAGCTGACCTTTGGCGACACGACAAGGACAGCGTCGACCAAACCCCAGCTTGGATGCTGGCGTTTGAAGGGTTCTGCGGAATTTTCTCATTCTTGTCTGCTCCAGAACGGAAGCAGAAAATGGCATGGCATGCATCCATCCATCCAACAAGTGAGGGAGGGCTGTTGCTTTGTGTGTGCGAATCCAGGCCCTGGTGGACGCCCAGGTGGCGGAAAAGACGGTGTGAGCCCGGCCCAAACGCTTGTTGGCCAGTGGCCACAGGTCACGCTTCAGCTCACTCAGCAGCCTGTGGCTGGCTGGACTCTTATTTATTTATTTTGATCTTCCTTTTGTTCTGCAAGAGGCGGGGATGAGTACTCACCAATCCGACAGTTTGGTTCTGTCACCAGCCCGTTAGCTCGGTTCCTCCGCATAGATGAATGGGGGGTTAGCAAACAAGCCTGCCCAACGTGCAGCGTCCGGGCACGCTTGGGCGCCTTCTAAGGCTAATGGTGGAACCTAATTTTTAGTGCCTGTGAGGGACTAAGGGGCTAGGAGGTGCTAGATGGAGTGCAGCTGAACTCTCGACAAGGAAAAAGAAGGAAGCAAAAAGAAAAAGCCAAAAACCCCAAGTGCGTACAACATCCAGCTTCGAGGAGGGGAAGCGATGCATGCTGCCTATATCTGTCGTCGCGAAGGAGACTGTGTTGGAGGGAGGGGTGCGCCGGCGAACGAACATGTCATCCATGGCTGGCTGGTCAGAGTTGTGACTAGTAGGTAGCTGACTTTTGGCTTTGGCTATTACTTAGTATTCAGGTATTGAGAGGGTGTATGCATATCTTTACCGTGATGGAATAGGAGGGAGCCAACGTAGTATTAATATCTGCCTCGAGGTCGCCCTCATCACCACTGAGTGTCTACCTACTTATCCACCAAACCCAGTGATACTTCTTAGTTACAGCATCCGGGGTTCTTCTTAATATCCGTTCTGTTTTGCTTCCATCTACTCATACGACTTCATCATTGATCACACCTCCTCGAACAACGCACAGTCGCACACAGGATCCTTTGTGAAAGCCAGCGCCCGCCCAAGAAGAACCAAACTATGGCGCAAGTCCAGGCCCTGGAGACACTGAAAAATACTCTCTCCCCCGAAGCCAGCATCGATGTGTTCGGGGGTGAAGGATACGCTGCCGCTGCGGCCAGATGGAGCGATCTACACACTCCGAAGTCCGCCGCGGTGGTCACTGTCGCATCTGAGGAGGATGTGGTTGCAACGGTTCGCATTTGGCCTCCCTATGACCCTAGAACCATCTGACCGACCAACCCAGCTGCCCACCTATCCGCCTAGATAGTCCCCAAGTTCATCGGCAACTTTGGCTAACGAGCTGCCTAAAACAATAAAATAAATAAAACCACAGGTAAAATGGGCCACCGCGCACAACGTACCCTTCATTGCTCAGTCGGGTGGTCATGCCTGGGGCAACTGGTACTCCTGCCTCGGCCGCTCCGGGGTGGTGATCAACATGCGAAAGCTCAACAGCGTGGATGTCGACGCAGCGCAGGGCGTGGCAGTCATTGGGGGCGGCGCAATTGTCAAGGAGGTGCTCGTTGCGGCGAAGAAGGCCCGGGTGCATGTTAGTGAGTGCTGAAACCCTGAGGGCTATGTGCTCGCTGACCCCTTCCACTCTTTTTCCGAAAATTCCAAGCCTCCGTCATAGTGCTGGAGCCGGTAATTACTGTGTTGGGAATGATGGACTGACACATGCTTTATTATGTGACCATCAGTGATCGGTACCTGCAATAGCGTCGGCGCCATACCGTCTATTACTGGTGGGGGACTAGGCCCTCTGATGGTGAGTTCTAGCTCCAGGGTTTCAAATAATGACTCATAAGGACCGGGATCCCGGTACTCAAAGGGAGGGTGGGTATGTACCAAGTCACTGAAGGAAAGGCTGACACATCCCCAACCGCAAAAACACAGGGCCTCTACGGCTGCGGCGCAGACAATATGGTCTCGGCCCGCATCGTCACCCCGGACGGCGTCCTGCGCACCGTGAGCGCGGACTCGGACCCGGACGGGCGGGACCTCTGGTGGGCCCTCCGCGGTGCCGCCCCCAACTTCGGCGTCGTCACCAGCCTGACCGTCAGGGCGCACGCGGAGCTCAACGGCGGGGCCCACTACTCCGCCATGCTGGCCTTCCCGGGCGGTGGGTGGGGCCGGGTCGAGGCGGTCGTGCGGGCGGCGACGGCCCGGGTCAAGGTCGCGGAGGACACGGCCGTCACGGTCCTGTTCATGCGCACGCCGCCCCCAGACAGCTCGCCGACCGTCGCGGTCCAGCTGTGGCACGCCGGCCCGACGGAGGAGGCGAGGGCCCGGTTCGCGCCCCTCTTCGACGAGGCGGCGCTCGGCGGGCTGCCCGTCGTCGTCCTGGCCGAGGACCAGGTGCCCTACGACCGCCTGAACGACGGGCTGGACGTCTTCTGCTTCAAGGGCGGGTACAAGCCAGGTTGGGCCTGCTCCGTCGACGAGGTGCCGCTTGGCGGGTCCTCGTCGGCGCTGAGGCGGGTCTGGGACGACTGGCTCGCCTTCTCCGGCCGGGAAGGGTGCGGCCTGAGCGTCGTCAGCCTCGAGAGGTACAGCACCGGCAGGGCCAGGGCGGCGGCCCCCGGCGGGGATGCGGTCGGCCCCGCTGTGAGGGAGAGAAAGCTGCACGCCTTCTTCTGCGCCATCTACGGCGGCGACGACCCGGCCCTGCACGAGGCCGCTAGGGCGGTCGGGGAGGAGTTCAGGAGGCTGATCGGTGGTGGGACGGGCAAGAGTCAAGTGTATGTCCAACCTTTGACCATTCAGTTCCCGTTCACTCATTCATGTCCGTCCCTGAATCACTTGAGAGACACGAAGGGGAGAAACGAAAAATGTTGGGGGGGGGGGATTTCATGCTAATGGACCGGCTCCGCAGGTACATCAACTTCTCGTCTGGGGATGAGGACATAGAGCAACTCTATGGCTCCGGGGAGCGCTTCGAGAGGCTGAGGGCGCTCAAGCGCAAGTGGGACCCAAATGGGGTGTTTAGCCACTTCATTCCTATTCAGTGAGCGGATAGAGCATCTTTGCAGGCTGACGGCTCGCTGAGGAACACGGCATGACAGTGACTAAATAGTTGATGCAGATCAGATTTCACTCAGAGTCAGGAAGTTAACAGTCAAAATAGCTTAGTGTAATTGTCTAGTGAGGTGCATGTTGTCCCTTTTTTGTTTACCTAGGTAGGCAGGTATGGATCCTGCGACCTTTGGCTCAGCTTTGAGTCGACATAGGTAACACCTTTACGTGGTTCAAGAATGACAATCGAGTTATCCCTTCGCACTTTGGCTCTACTGATAACTGTGATATCTACGAACTACTATATGTCAAAATAACGTGTGCAAGTTGTACAATGCGAACACCACATTTGAGAACCTGTCATTGACCTCGGTGGACATGTTTGTCGAGGTTGGAAGTTGGTACTAATTACTTTAGGAACAATGAATAAGCTAAACTATGGCCTAATTAATTAGTACGCGGTTTTGCATGGAGCAAGGACTGAGAAATTGACAACACATAATAACCTTACATACTCTTATCAGACACTCAGCAAGGTTGTTTGCCTTCCAGCTGTCCTTGTACAAGGAAACAGTCACGGAGTGTTGGATTTTCTTTAATGTATCTAGATAATTAATTACCTAGTGCATTTCCCTCTCATTTCGGGGTATAATTAAATAAAGCTACCTCCTGACTTCCACAACCGTCTGTGTCGTAAACAGCAGAAGATTTCTCCCGTATCTACCTATCCAGGTAATTAGGTAGTCCTTCGGTCCCTTCCTTTACTTGTCCCCCCAAAGTGTTCGATATACCAAATTCTAACACACCTTCCTCGTGGTATGAACAACAATGGCGACCGACACAGAGTTTTGCGGCCCGAGCATTGACTAATTACTATCCCCCTTCCCTGATCGAGAAGCACGGGATCAACAGCTTCAATTCCGGTGCCCAGACTGCCTAGGGGCCTTCTCGGGGAGCACCCTCAGCCGATATAGGGTGGGCGCCGGACCTCCAGAGGTTCACAGATCGAATCGCCGCCAGAGCCACAGAGGTTGATCACGATGTCAAACTCCCGAAGGGATGGCCCGCAATGCTTGACTCTCCCCTCGCATGGACGGCATCGGATTTAACTCCTGATGATTACATCTTCCGCCACAGGGGCTATGAGGTGAATGAAATCGAAGCAGCTGTGGCGCATTGCAGGTGTAAGCTTCCAACCTTGTCGTCGGCATAATTGCTGCATCTCAACCAGGAGACAATAATGTGTAAAACTATGAACACGAGCAAGTGAATGCCCCTTCAGAGTGTTTGCTAATCTATACCTGGGCGAAGACCTCGATCTCGAGCTTCGTGATCTCAAGAGGGTGAATTTCCCTCTCCCAAGCCTCGGCCCTCGCTTGGAGAGTCTATCCTCGGCAGTTCACGGAGGCAGGGGCTTCTGTCTGCTCCGTAGAGTGGACCCAAAGCGTTACTCTCGAGAGGGCAAGGCCATCGTCTACCTCGGCTTGTCCAGCAACTTCGACGAGCAGAGAGGTCGGCAGAATCAGAGCGGGTTCATGATGGGTAAGCAGGGCAGGACTCCAGGCAGAGCCAGAGCGGCTGAAAACTGAAGTTAGAATAGAGCAAGCTGACAATAAATCAAAATTACTAATTACTCAACGCAGCTCACATCACCGATGTCAAGTTTGATACTGTTTCAGACAGTCTGCGGCGTTCCTTCTTCACAAATGCCTCTCAGGTAATAAGCAGTGAAAGCCATTCACTCTGGACGTGCCCCTAGCAAACGACCCCAAAATCTCCTGAACAAGATAGCTAACTGTCCTGCAGCCCTTCCACACCGATCTTGTATGCGGCATCTTGGCTATGTACTACCTGGATGTCGCAGCCAAAGGCGGCGAGACTCTGCTTGCCTCCTCTTGGAGAGTCTACCATGAGATTGCGGCTAAGCATTCCGACCTGATTGATGTCCTCAAGAGAAACGACTGGGTCCATGACACGTGAGAGCTGCCCTTTTCCGACTAAAGGGGGTTTTCAGAAGGACAAGCTAAGAACTGAGAGCCTGAAACTCACAACCCGCACAGGTTCGGACGAAACCCGTCGTACCACACGAGATCGCTGCTTCACTTCTGGCAGGAGAAGATGGGACTCATCTTCTCCAGACGCACCCTCACAGGGTCGCAGGCCAGCCCCCGTTCCACAGGCATCCCCCCGATGACCGAGGCGCAGGCCGAGGCACTCGACGCTGTGCACTTCACGGCCGCGTCCAACTGCGTCAGGCTCACCCCAGAGCCCGGCGACATGTTGTTCGTCAACAACCTCGCCGTGGTGCACAGCCGGACCGCGTTCGTGGACGGCGAAGCCACCAGGAGGTACGTCCTCAGGCTGTGGCTCAACGACCCGGACCAGGGCTGGGGGGTCCCGCCGGGGCTCCGGCTTGCCTGGGACAGGGTGTTCTCACGGCTGGATGAGGTTGAGGACCACTGGGAGATTGATCCCTATGCAGTCAGGGGGCGGTCCCTCTACCACAAGGATCAGCTCGGCGGTGCGCGTGCTGCCCGCTGCTCACTGTGCGCATAAGGGACGGTCTAGTTTAGAGTCGGAGTATCGCACACAGGAATTTCTGAGGGTCGACTGGTTGGAGATTCGGTTTCAACCCAGGTAGTAAATGGAGAGTATTAACGCACTAATGAATCTGCATCACGATAAAACCATTTTCAATATAATTAAGCTTGTGATCATATTTCCATCATGGAGCGTCTCATTTGCGGTCATCTCGGTCGGAAAGGCCAACAGGATTTCTGCTCAAGAGTCACGACAGATGTGCCATCTAATAGCCGAGAGTAGAGAGTGATCAAGGGCGCCTGGCCGTTTCGTCGTATTAATGCTTCCCTCGATGGATTTGTGAACTAGCGGGAGCTAACCTTGTGCGAAACCCTAATCCGTGACCAATGGACCATACTTCACCATTTCCATACTCCACCAGGTTCATGCTTCACCAAGTTCACCAGGTGATGAATTTTCGACTCTTTCGGTTGGCCATTCGGATTCCAGCGAGTGACTCAATGGCATTTAGGTGATACTTCTGGCTCTTAGGGAGGCAAATGCACAAAGTCCGAGGGTTTAGTCTTCATTCCAACTAGACCCCGCCCTACAAACTAGGACACTCCCCTCACAACTGAAAACCCAAGCATCTCCTTTATGCTCATGGTCTGAAGTGCTCTAAATAATGCTTATAGGGAAATACATGGATTCATACTGCAATGGAGACAGGCCGGTGGCAACTAACCCAAGTGCAATTCGAATTATCATAGCGACGAGCACCGAACAGTCTCAGGGGGCGGGCACTTATTCTCTAATTAATTAATACCTACGTAGTTGCCTAGCTAGGTACATGTAGGCTACCTAATGTCCGAAGTAGCTCCCTAATTACTTAACAGGTTGCTACCAAGGTACTTTGGTAGGTACCTAGCGGAGACACTACTTTATCAGATCATTCCAGCAAGCGCCGGCACTTGCCACTGACAGTTGAAATCCCTGAAGAGTCCGCGAATATGGCTTAGTTGACGACAACGGGCAATATTATTTTGAATAGAACTGGCTAATCGTCCGTCACACTAACGAATCTTAGCTGCCTTGAGTTCCTTTGTTTGTGTTAGTCATGCTTTCGGATGTTTCTGATAAGTGTCCATCTAACACCTGCTTCATGATTACCCTCAACTGCGTTTGCCCTGACCATCTTTCCGTCAGGCATAATCCAATCTAAGTCTCATCCTCCTCAAACCTGCTCTCGATAATTAATGACAGTCATCCCTCTCGCCATGTTTACATTTCGCTAAGGACCAGAGAATCATGGACTCTAGCAAAATGTTGTCGGACGAGGCCATCCAGTACGAAGGCGTCCTGTGGAGGGCTACCTATGCATGTCTGCGCGAGTTCACCATTGGAACCGAACGCCATAACCAGTCAATCCTCAACAAGAAGTTCACGGTGTGGGGCACTCCTGAAGGCTGCTTCAGTCTCACTTCCACGTTTAGCTACAATTGCCTTGCCAGCAGCTCCATTGCCTCCGTCAAGTATGCTCAAGCGTTATCCTTCGCATCCTCGCCGGATGACAAGCCCGAGGACTTACCGGATGTCACGGAAATGTTTTTGTGTAACCTAGAGATTATGCGGATCTGCCTGCAACATCGTAAGTGGCCTTATATTTCTTTCCCGACCTATGGAGACATTAATTATGATTATCGTATAGGTAGGCATAGAACAAGCTTGGTTAATGCATGTAGGTCGTTAACCGTTCTGACCCAGTCAACCATAGCGCGGCGTTCAAGCGCATGGATGCCAGGGCGCTTCAGACTTGGGAGCACCGGATTCAATCGATCGAGGATGCGCTGGACCAATTGCACTACCTCTCAGCAGTCACCGAAAGGTCGGCGAAGAGATACCAGCTCAGCATTTACGACGCCTATGACCGGGAGGGATGTTATGTATAAGCAGTTAGCCACTGCGATGGTCCAGAAGCGGTTTCCGGATGCGAGTCCCGAGCTGCACGGGCAGCTCGGTGACGCGCTTCCTACTCGGCGAAGGCTCATGTTTTGGCGGCACAAACGAGAGTCGAAGCCGGCGACTGGCGGCCACTCCTTGGTCAAGAACGCACCTGAGGGGCTTGCCAGGACGGACACCGTCAATCAGCGATCACCCAACGCTTTGACTCCCTCCGGTACCCGCCAGGGGTCTTGTTGCCCGACCGCGCCGCGACACAGGCCTCCAACTCTAACTCGCTGGCTTCCTCATTCAAGCTGCCGCCTGAGACCGAGTCGAACCCCCCCGCTTCCTCGGCCCACGGATCGATGATTTCAGTTCGTGGCGATCCACTGGATTATCCAGATTGCCCATCGTCCGGCAAGAATGCGACCCATGTTCAATGCCGGTACTGCTTCAGGCCGCTGCCAGCAGAGAAACTCATAGACCAGGGTAGAGTGGGATATTGGCGGTAAGCCAACATCTAAATTCCTCATCCGTCAAATATGCCCATTTACTGACCATAGAGTAATTATATACTAATTACAATAGCCACCACCTCGATGAAGATATGCAACCGTACACCTGCCTGTTTCCCATATGCGCCAACAATCTCGAATTCTTCTCTCATCAGAAGGATTGGATAATTATCCCACCTTGAGTCTTGCCACACGAAAGATCAAGATTGGACACGGGGAATCTACAACAGGTAGGTCTGGCAGTACGATCTTGGGCACGAACCGCCATTAGTTGTCGATACAGAATCGGCTTGGACCGCACACATGTCGAGATCCCACCCAACCATCACCGGGTAATTACCACTTGGCCGTTCTATCATCGGATTCAAAGCGCGAGATGCTACGAGACCCTTACGCCTGTTCATTATGTGAGAAGGTGCCCGAACTGGCGTAGCCTCTCCTATACTGCGAAGAGAAGCCCGGCCGACCGATCGACCACGTGGCAGCCTCCAAGTTGTTATATGATCACATCGTGACTCACCTCAGATCTCTGGCTCTTATCTCACTGACGTGGAATGAGGCCGATGCCTCCGCAGAGTAGTCCCACGAGCTCCGTGTATCGGTGCCGCCGGGATCTATCGTCGAAGTAGACTTCTGGGGGTAGGTCTGGGATCGGCTTGGGATTGGGCTGGGATCAGGTCTGAATCGTGCTTTTCTTCTCCCTTAGTTCGCTTACCGAAGAGCATCCAAACCCCTTCCAATAATTAATATAACACAGGGATTATACCAAATACCTGTATAATATTTCCCGCACTAGGTATGTTGTAACATTTGGACTAAGTCATGGGGATACTCGAATATCTACAGACAGATACATCCAAGGAACGAAGCAGCATACGAGACACAGGGGTGTCCTTGACGCGCCATCAGAGATGTGTAATCGTCTGGACAATCTAGATGACAGGCTCTCCACCTTCCGGAGCTCGCTTTTCATCGTCCACCTCACCCAGGAGGAGCCCATCGCTCATTACCTCTTCGCGAACCGCCCCGTACGGCTTATCTCCAAGCAGTCTGCGGAAGAAGGAACTCATATCACGGTACAGCTTTCTCAAAGCCGCACTCTTCGAGCCAGTCCTTCACGCTGATGAGACCAAGGAAGTCGCAGATGAGCTTAGGTTTCAGATAGAAAACTTCGGTGACGAGCTTTCTGCCGCGGACGGTGAGCGTGGTCGGCTTGTCGTTGTTGAAGTTGGTGCCGCCTGTCAATGTGTAGTGGCTTCAGCTTGGTCAGGATCCCGGCCTCCTTCTTACGGGAGTTAGTGATGGTCATGCTGCCTCTGGTACTCGACGAAAAGGCCCGATGACTCCCCCCTCAGCCAACCAACTGACGAAAGGGACAGTCACACGGTGACTCTTGGTTGATTCTCGGGCAATTTTGGAAGCTTGAGGCGGGCGGAGTAAAATGGTGCCAACTCCCAGCGTCAGTGTCTTCTATCTCCATCCGATCCATCCGCTCCCATCCGATCCATCCGCTCCCATCCTCTCGAGCATTTGTTCATCTTGCGTCAGAGGAATGAGGACACTAGGCAGATGTCCATTCGGCACTCCCATCATTCACCAGATTGTGTGGCAGTCCCTCACGTGAGTGCACCTTTGGCGGTGCCCTCAAAAGGCTCAACTCCGATTTTCCTTCTGGCAGATCCTCGATCACAACCACAACGTTCGATTCCCTCCTCTCTCCTCTCTCAGATTCCCATCGATTTGGCTCTAGAGCTCTTCGCGCTTACGCTGTCCGCTTCCTCGTCCCCAACCGTCGGGCTCTTGACGAGCCGCTAATTAATTACTCAACCAGTGAGAATGGCTTCAAACAAAGACTCCGGCCCTGGAGTCCTCTACAATGCCGCCCTCGCATGTCAATCGGAGTTTGAAACTGGTCGCAAGCTACACGACAGAGATCTGAGGAGGCAGCTCTTCGATATGGAAGACTTCTGCGATGATGGTCCCCCAGAGCGGAAGAGCTTCGACCAGCTTTACAGCAACTTCAATTTTCTCGCCAACTGTACAGGAATCTTATCCGTATTTGCCTTCCTCACTGGATTCCAGACTCGAGGACTGTCCCGGTGTTGTATGCAGATTTCGCCATATACTCGAGAAGGTGCTGGGATGCCTCCGTTATCGTAAGCTAGTCACCTTACCTCGAGTCTTTGAGAATCTTTCATATGCTCCCGAGTCCGGATTCTTGTCTCAGCTTACTCTCTAAAAATCTCTGTTCTAGTCAATGAGAACTATGGTCCCGAATCGAATCCCCCACCACCGGGAGCCTATAGAAGCTCGCACCACAAACTTCAAACCATAGGTTTCTGTTTGGACAGGCTACAGTTTTGCGCAGACCCCATTCGGGTTTCTGCGAAGATCCCGCAGTACAACATCCGGTCACCCTCGACGAACGAGGACATATTGTTTCAAGACTTCGCAACCGCCGTAGTTAAGCGGTCGTTCCCGGATGCGCGCCCCTCGTTGCGGGAGTAGCTGGGTACCATTATCGCGACTCGGCGGTGATTCATGGTCCAATGGTGTCAGCACGCAGAGAAGCTAGCCATCAGACGTCACGAATCCCGCCTGGAGCCAGCCGAAGCGCCCCTCGCACCAGAAACGTCACAGAAACTGCCACAGGCCCCCCTGGCTCTTCCAAGCCGACAGGATACACGGTCGCCAGCAGCCTCCCCGGCAAACACTCCTACAAAGGCGTCCAAGCCGAGCCCACTGGCTCGTGCGCTTATAAGACTGCGTGAGGACGCGCGACTTGCCCTCCCATCGTCTCACGGCTCTGCATACTCGGTCTATGGCGATCAACTGGTATATCCAGACTGCCCGTTGCCTGATGATAGCGCGTCGTACGTACCGTGTCCATACTGTATCAAACCACTGTCTGCGCGGATACTGCGAAGCCAGGGACGAACCGAATTTTGGCGGTAAGAACTCGATCGGGGGCAGTCCACCTTGCTGTTCCTGTTTGCCGCGTGCTCAGGGCTGCTGACCATATATCAAAGCGATCACGTCCATGAGGACCTCCAGCCATACACGTGCCTGCTCCCTGAGTGTGCGGAAAACCTCAGGTTCTTCGAGCACCAGAAGGACTGGGTGTCCCATATGGAGTCCAGCCATTCGAAGGAGCGGACACGAAGGGTCCACGCGATGACATGGCGCTGCGAAATGGAGCATTCACCACCCATACAGTTTGCAACTGAGGATGAATGGTGGGTTCATATGCGAAATCCCAAGTCACATCCGAGCCTCAAGGAGCCGCTACCCAGATACATGATTCAATACCTGTCCAAGGACATGGATCATGTCTGTCGGGGGGTCATCTGAGACCCCTATGTCTGTCCCCTTTGCGAGAGGGTTCCCGACAGAGTACAACCTCTTCTCAAGGGAATCAACGACACCACCCAATCCCGACCTTTCGACAGTTTGGGTGCCTCCAGGGAGCTACACAAGCATATTGCAAGGCACTTCAGATCGCTACCACTCCTTTCGCTGCTATTTAGCGAACCCGATACCACTCTGTCCGATAGGATTCCTGGATCCGTTGAGATCGATCAGTCCGCCAAGCGATTGCTCAACCCCGGCTCAATCCCCACGCCTCCGAGCGCGCCTAGCGAGCCGTTCAGTCGTCTCTCTGCTGTCTTCCCTTTGCTGAAGTTTGATGGGTTAGAAGCGCCTTCCCTAGATGGCCCGTTCGAGGAGCGGACGGGCGATGCTGCCCTCAGCGACATGCTCCGCGACGAGAACTCGTTGAGTCAGGGTGGAGATAACCCAGGTGCTCTGCAACCCCATCCGAGCTGGGGAACAGTCCCCTTCACCACCGACGACAGTTTGGAGCCTCCTTGGGCAGAGATTCTTTCGGCCAAACGTATCACGGGCGATCAGGATCCCGTAACCGTCGCTTTCAGGGGAGGTCTGCCTGCTTCCCCTCTTCGAATGGACTGCTGTCCCTCCTGCATCGATCTGGACCCTCGCGGAGACGCATACGGTCACCTAACGCACAGGTGAGGCGCATACGGGTTGGCGTACACCCAGAGACTCTCCACAAGGATATCAGACCTCATCATGAGTGACTGCCCTTTCTGCCGTCTTCTTTTGGGGGGTCAATGCCGGGCCTCTCCCCATCCGAATTGCGCCTAGATGTTCAACTCGAAGAGTTTCAGCCCAAGATGGTTTCGGTCTGGTTTGACGACGATGAAGATTCCACTGAGACTGAGCTAGAATTCGGGACCACATCAGGGTGGCTTCAGCGACGAATCCCGTCTCTCCGGTATTCGCCGCCTTCGAAGTCCGGAATTCAGGGCCAAATCTATCTCTACCCTGAAGAGTTGAAGCGACTATGGAGCACTCACACGGTTGACTCACATCCTGCCTGGTACCTCTAATTCTTCAACAAGCATCTCTAAACATGCTTGGGTGGGGGCCATGAGCATTGCGAGGAAAGCCCAAAGCCCCTCCCCACACGGCTGCTGAGCATTACCGATGGTGGTTCGCTTAACTCAAGAGTTGTCCTCGTGCACACAGCTGGTCAAGTTGGACGGTACGCGGCCCTGACCATTGCTGGGCTATACCGTACCCGACCAGAGCTTTCCGGGAGAACCTCGCTCAGCTGCAAAACGAAGTCCCTTGGGACACACTCTCCTCCGTCATCAAGGATACAGTCAGGGTCTCTTTGGACATGAGACTGTCGTACTTGTGGGCCGATTCGTTGTGCATCGTGATGGACGATGGCGAGGAGCAAGCGGCGGAGCTGAACATGGTGGGGAACTATTATTCCAACGCCATGTTTACCGTCTGCGCCGCGTCCTCAACGAGCCCCGCCGAGAGTTTTCCTCCAAGCGCGGGAGGCGAGATGGCAGCCTAGGCGTTTCGACTTGGAGTCCCACACACTCGGGCGTGAACGAGCATTCTAGGGCCATGCTTTCACATCACGTGACACCATTCTCATGGACGACCGGCTCCAGAGCCGCGCCTGGGCTTGGCAGGAGCTGCTGGCCTCCCAGGGGGTCTTGTACTTCGGCTCGTCGCAACTGGTCTGGATGTGCAGATCTAGCACACGCCTCGAGACTGAGACAGACGCCATGATATTAGCTAGCTCCTCCACCTCAGAGGCCTACACCCTCCTGGAGACAATGACGAGGACGCTGGTGACAGAAGGATTCGACCCCCAGCCGCCTATGACCTGTGGCGGTGATTGGTCGAGGAATACTCCACAAGAAGGCTCACGTACCCCTTGGATCGGCTGCCGGCTTGGCGGGGAATCACCGCAGCTTTCCAGAGATCGCTCCCTGAGGATGAATGCTGCACGAGAGTCTAGCGTGAGGACTTACCGTTAGAGCTGTGCTGGGAGACGATCAGTTTCATTCCTGAAGCTGAGCGCTGCTACCTAGGTTATGGATCTAGCTCAGATCGCTCAGATATCGGAGTGATCTCAACCTGGTCATGGGCATTGATCGAGGGTGGCGTGAAGTTTGCAGATCGTTTGGAACAGAACCAGGCCGTGATTGAAGATGTCAAACCCAGTGAGGTCTCGTATGGTTAGCGCGCTGAAGCCTCTATTCTGACCATGAAGGCGGCTGTTATCGACATGAGGCTCCGCTGTACTGAACCGCTCAACAGGGATTCGTACCGTCTGGAGCTTCTGGAGAATGTGTCAAGGGATGGCCTGCCATAGCGGTTCTCTGTGGGCTGCCCGCTCGGGATGGACTCCGATGGTGTACACAGGACCGCCGAACTTATGATGGATGAGGGGTGCATCGACGACACTGTTTAGTGCGCCCTTCTCGGCTCGACAAGTGGGGGGAAATCCTACGCGATGGTCATGGGCAAAGTCGACACCAACCCCAACGTCTTCTGTCGCCTTAGCCTGGTGGAATTCCCCAGCATGGAGCCGTTCAGCGGTGTGTCCCTAGAGACCGTCGTTGTTACATGATCGATCCTCGTGGCCCGCGGAGTTCGTTGCATCTCCTTGACGGCAAGCGGCAGGATGGCCTTGGTGTCCAACTCCCATTCAGGCATTGCACTCGCGGACGATACCTGGCCCCGTGGCCTTATTCCCAGTTATGCGATCCTTGGGAGCCCACCGATAGGCTTTATTCTCGACTACCTTGCACCCACCATGTTCCCAACTTCCCACCCGTCTCGCATTTCGCATTCCGCATTCCCTATTTTAAACCATGAAGCAAGACTGGTCTTCCCTGCTATTTCTTGTGTTTTTTTTTGTGTGTTTTTTCCTCGCAAACCTGACACTTATACGGTCGCTATGGGATCCGGGCTTTGGGCTTGCTTTGCTAGGTTGGCTTTTCTTCTTTTTTCTGAGTTTTTTTTTGAGTATTGACTGAAAGGCGTTGAAGTGATTTCTGATTTGTGTTAAGGACCATTCCATATATCAATGTCACAAGATAGACGGTGGACAAATATGGTAGGGGTACGCCCGTAGCTTCAATTACGATGTTTAGTAAGGCTGGTGATTGGAGGAGGAAACCAGGCATTTCGCAAAGATTCTACCTCGTTGGTGTTGGTGTGCGAATCAGAAATATC